>JASCZW010009406.1:0-42729 GCA_034211315.2 Aedes japonicus | reverse complement strand
CATAATTTTGCTTTTCACTATTCTCAATTCGCTATTCGTTTTTCGATATTCACTATTCACTACTCACTATTCCCCACTGGACATACGCATCTGATTTCGCTATTTCGCTAATTCACTATTGTCATTTACCACTTGTCTCTGTCTTCGTCTATTTCGCTTTTTTCAACCTGATAGCAATCGCGTATGAACTACAATTCAACTTCAATTTTATTTACACATTCAATTTAAATTTCAAATATCAAGTCTATTTCCATTGCAATTAAAATTTAAATTTAAAAATATTCTTAGGTTTCTATTTGAATATTAGAATTCATTTTTATCCAATTTTTTTTATAACTATACAAATTTTTAATTTCGAATATTTGCTATCGCTATTCACTATTTGCTGTATGCTATTTGCTATTTGCTATCAATATTACCTATTTGCTACTCGTTATTCGCTATTCACAATTAGCTATTCGCTACTCGCTATTTTCTATTAGCTATTGATATTCGCTATTCAATATCCACCATTCGCTATTTCCTATCGCTATTTGATATTGCTATTTTCTATCGCTATTTGCTATCGCTATTTGCTATCGCTATTTGCTATCGCTATTCGCCATTCGCTATTTATAATTCGCTATTTGCTTTGCTATTCGCTATTCGCCATTGGTTATTCGCTATTCGCTTATCGTTATTCGGTATTCGCTTTGCACTATTCGCTATTCACTATTTTCTATTGGCTATTGGCTCTTTGTTATTCGTTATTCGCTGTTTTGTAGCGCTATTCACTATTCGCTATTCGTTATTCGCTATTCGCAATGACTATTTGCTATCGCTTTTCGCTATCGCTATTCACTATTCGCTATCCGCTATTCGCTATTTGTTATTTGATATTCACTACTTGCTATTGGCTATTGGCTATTGGCTATTGGCTATTTGCTTTAGGTTATTGGATATTCGCTATTCGCTATTCACTATTCACTATACACTATACGCTATACACTTTACACTTTTCACTACACGCTATTCACTATTCGCTCTCGATATTCACTATTTGCTATTCGCTATCGATATTACCTATTTACTATCCTTTATTCGCGATTCGCAATTAGCTATTCGCTATTTGCTGTTTGCTATTAGCTTTTGATATTCGCTATTCGCCATTCGCCATTCGAAATTTGTTATCGCTATTTGCTATCGCTAATTGCTATTCGGTATTTGCTATTTGCTATTTGCTATTCGCTATCACTGTTTGCTATTCGCTTTCTTTATCTTAATCTCAATCTATAACGATTTCAATTTCAATTCAAACTTCAAGGTTCAATTTTTTTTAATTCAAATGAAATTAAAATATTAAATTTACAATTTACTTCAGTTTCTATTTGAGTTTTAAATTTCATTTTCATCCAATTTATTTTTAAACATTAACTTGAATTTCAATTTCAAGTTGTAATTTAACTTAATTTTAATTTCAATTTAAAATTTCAATATTAATTTCAATTTCAATCGTCAATTGTTACTATCTGCTATTCGCTATTCCCTATTTGCCATTCGTTATTCAGGATTTGATATCGCTATTCCCTTTTTGCTTTTGATATTTGCTTTTCGCAAATCACTATTCGCTACTTGCTTTGCGCTATTCGCTATTTACTATTTATTATTGGCTATTCGCTATTCGTTATTCACTATTAACTATTTGCTATTTGCTATTCGCTACTGCGTTTTTGCTATTTGCTATTCGATATTCGATATTCGGTATTCGCAATGCGTTATTCGCTATTCACTATTCACTTTTTACTATTCAATATGCGCTATTCACTTTTCGCTATATGCTATTAACTATCGCTTTTCACTATTTGCTATAGATATTACCTACTTGCTGTTGTCGTTCGCTATTCGTAATTGATGGTGTCTGCCATTTGCAATTAGCTAATATCCACCTATTCGTTATTCCCATTCGCTATTGCTATTTGCTATCGCTATTTGCTATTTGCTAATTTTTGTTCGCTATCAATATTTGCTCTACGCTTTCTTCATCTTAATCTCAATCTGTACCGATTTCAATGTTTATTCAAACTTTTAGCATAATTTTTTTTAATTCAAATGAAATTAATATGCAAAACTTAAAATTTACTTCAGTTTCTAGTTGAATTTAAAATTTCATTTTCAATTTTTTTTAAATATATATATAAATTTTGAGTTTCAATTTTAATTTTAATTTCAAATTTCAATATTTCATTCAATTTCAATCAGTATCGCTAGCAATCCGCTATTCGATATTTCCTATTTGCCATTCGTTATACATGAAGGTTTTTGCTGGATCAGACAGTTCCTAACTTTTTAGTATGGAACCGTGTGTAAGAATATACTAAGTAGAGTTGATAAATTCACATGCCTAAACACTTTATATTGCTTTGATTTTGTTTGTTTGTGTAACCTTTCCATGCAATGGTCAAAAAACAGTTATTAAACTTTGAGTTTTTACACCATAAATTTTGATTTTTTTGAAAAACTGCCATTTGATTACTTTTTGTCCAAAACGTAAAATGTGATTCGAAATAGGTCGATAAGTTGTTCCATTTTGGAGTTTTCGCCGAAAACAAACCGTGTAAAAAAACCATACTGTACACTATTCAGCATTTCCCATCGCTATTCTCTATTTGCTTTTGATATTTGCTATTCGCTATTCTTTATTCGCCATTTGCTATTCGCTATTCACTTTGTGCTACTCGTTATTCACTCTTTGCTATTGGCTATTCGCTATTTCCTATTCGTCATTCGCTATTTGATATCGCTATACACTATTCGCAATCGCTATTTGCTATTCGCTATTCGCTATCACTGTTCACTATTCGACAGTCGCTATTCGCTAATCGCTAATCTCTTTTCGTTAATCCATATTCGCTATTCGCTATTCGCTATTCGCTATTCGCTATTCGCTATTCGCTATTCGCTATTAGCTATTCGCTATTTACTATTTGCTATTGGTTATTGGCTATTTTCTAGCTGCTATCTCTGTTTGCTATCGATTTCACCAGATGCTTGATGGACTTGGGAAAAAGGAACTGAAGGGTGTGCGAGGAGAACACTCATAGTTAGCATCAGGCGAGTTGAAACAGCACCGGAAAATGGAACCGGGGTCACACGGAGGACGAGAACGTGTCAGCGGACAAGCCAATGGCGAGCAACTCATGACCGTGGCGAAAGGATTGAAATCCTACAAAGTTCCGAGTCCGGAAGGTATGTCCAACTCTTTTTTTTATTATCTTCCATCTATCTGGGAAGCATCCCTTCACCAGATATCTCTGCAACACGTTCCGAAACATGTTTGGTAATGTCTACGACATGTCCTATCGACATTTCTCTAGCGAAGGACTGTGGGTGTTACAAGCGGAAAGAATTTAGAGGAGTTAGGAAGATCGTGCGAGCACTGCCGATGGCGAAAAGGCAGCAGTATTGGAACACAGCGGAGAACGTCTAGAGGAAATCCCGGCTGATACCGGTTTTTGCGTCCTGGGTGAACAGGGAACATGGCGAAGTTAACTTTCACTTGTCGCAGTTCCTGCCAGGTCATGGCTGCTCCCTCTGACCGAAATGCGCGGATTTCGAAGAGATACCAAAGCACGTGGTTTTTGATTGTCCATAGTGGCCCGCACACAATGTGGTCAGGAA
This sequence comes from Aedes japonicus, assembly GCA_034211315.2. Lineage (NCBI taxonomy): Eukaryota > Metazoa > Arthropoda > Insecta > Diptera > Culicidae > Aedes > Aedes japonicus. The sequence goes on along the minus strand of JASCZW010009406.1, from coordinate 39,072 downwards.
AAAAGAGGCGGAAAAAAATCTATTTTCCGGCAACGAATTTCACTCAGTTCAGAATGAGAGCCCAAGATTTTGGGTTAAAAAATATCACTGCGCCTCTACTGCGCAGTAGCACGTATGAATATCTGATATAATATTGATGCGAATCATTGAATGCAATTCTACATGTGGCTATCAATCGGCCTGTTCCAATGAGCAGCTTGCAATCGGTTGCCAATTTCTTTTTTTTTCTTCTTTTTAGCCTTCATTCAGGTAATAGGCAAAAGAGAGATACAATTACTACAATTCACTTCACGTGCTAACCCGACCAGGAGCATATAACATAAACATTACAAAATAATAACAAACCTTGTTACAACTAACTCGATTATGACCTAAGTTTGCTTAGAGAACATTTTCATCTGGATAATTGCTAAACATGCTCATAACAAATTGTGATTTACAATGCTAGCGGATATGCATTGAAAATTATTTCAGGTTTTAGAGTTATCTTCAGTTTTTATCAGCGGTTGTTAGAATTCAGATCGCGGATGTTGGTGCAATAACACAGGTTGTGACAGAAAATCCTCTGGAGGTAACAAATTATAGCAAACCATGATGCAGATATAACAAAACAAAAACAAACTTTGTAGGCAGTTTTGTTACGATAAAGCAAAATCGCATATCAGCTTTTAGTGTTAGAATAAATTAATTTCTACGACAGATTGTGTTCTGTGGCATTATATCTTTAATTTGTTATAAATATGTTATACAAGTATGCAGACGAAAATGTCTTTTAAACAAATTTTATATCATAAATCAGTATAATCCTTCAGGTTTGTTACAGTTTTGTTATGTTTATGTTAATTTACGCTTCTGGTCAGAAGCTGCGTAAGAAGTAAATTAATTTTAACACCAACTGATATAGATTTGCGCTTCATCGTAACAAAACTGTTACAAAGTATGTTTTGTTTATGTTATATGTATATCATGAGTTTTCTATAATTTTGTTACATCTAGAGGGTGTTTTGTTAGAATTTCAGTTATTTCAACAACATCCGCGATCTTAATTCTTACAACCTCTGTTATAAAAAAAAGCGTAACTAAATAAACAATCTTGAAATAATTTGGTTGTTCCCTTTTGGTCGGGAAGGTTTTTCAACAATTGTGAAACAATTCAAATAATAGTAATCGACTTAAGTTTGTTCGGAAACTAGTGGCTGTTCTAAAGTTAAGATACATAACAACCCCTTTTTTCTATTGTTAATGTCTCAATTTACATAAAATTCTATTATGATAACAAAAACTCCTATTGTCATCTTATCGAGGTGAACAATAGTACATTCAATTGTAAATCTATGAGGTTTTTCTATTCGGGAACGATTGTTTGACACCGACACGCACAAACACATACATTTTGCATACTCTTCGAACTATGTCCAATGGAATATGAATGGCGTAAATTTGTCATATTTTGCCACAGAGAAATCGAGTGGGGATGTGGAATGTAAACACGCGTAATCTGTGAGAGGTGTGAAATGAATAGCTTGAAGTTCCTAAGCGACTGAAGGCGACAAGCAAAAAGCTCAACATGTCAGTATGACAAAGAAAAAATTTGCCTCGAAGGAACTCACCCATACAGTGACCAATACCAGATGCACAACAGATAATAGAAATTTTCCTCGCCGTTACTCACCTCCGCGGGTTTTTAGCTCTTCGGAAAGTATGGAACCGGTCTTCCTTCAAGCAGCTACCCACAGCATCACAAACAGCAGACAAAACAAAACATCTCACCTTCACCCACACAGAAACTCGGATCGGTTTATTTTCCGCCTACTACGATAAGAAAGGGCAATTCAACCTCAGAACTCACCACATTTTTCATTCGAGAGTGAGTGTCTGTTCTCTCACCGTCGCACCGCATCACACCCCCTCCATTAGTGGGGATGGACGGACCTCGTCGGTTCATCAACAGACAGCATCCTGTCAGTTCAATTTGGTCCTCGAAGCGATTCAGATGCACCGCTTTCCGACGTTTCGGGAAGTAAACCTACGAATTTTTTGTTTACAGCAATACGGTAGAGGTTGAACTGCCGCAGTTGCTGGTGTTGGCAGCCTTCTCTCCGGAACCAGGGGGAGAAAACTTTTCCCTTTGGAACCTTAGGCGCAAGGAAATTTATTTATTCATTCGTCTTGCTCTGCGAGGGAACCGGTTGGGGGAATGGAAGTTTTAAAGTGTAATCGTGGTAATTTTTCACCCGAATTCGGTGCCAACCGACGACGCAGATTGGAGGAAAACTAGGCCAATAGTACACAGTTGGATTCATCGCAGGAAGTGAGTCCGGGAGGAGGGAGATTGAAAGTGAAGCAGGGTTTTGACGAAGAGCAGCAACTGACGCGGGTTGGGAAAGTTTTGAATGGAAAACGGAACAGCTGTTTGGAGAAATAAACTTAGAGCATTTCGTTGATTCTCTTTGTCGACTATATTTTAGGTTCACCACAATTTGAAAGAGGTTTCCAAGAGAATATAATATATTAGTCAAAAAAACAAATTCCTAAGATTTTGACTCTGGGTCAGAAACTGACCAAAATCTTGATGATATTGGCGTTGAGTGGAAATATGTTGAATATTTTCTCAATAACGATTCGACAGGTATTTGACAGTTTTTCCTATTCCTTTGTGATAAGTATAAACAACTTGATTTGCTGTCCAATATAAATATAATAAATCATCTTCAATTACAACAAAAACCATCACACATTAATCTTCCACTAGCCCGTTCGCTCGCGCAAAACACCCATAGAACTCCGTCTCAACAGGAACAATCGAACGAAATCCAAAGTCAAGCAACATCCTAAATTTATGCCCCATCAGGGAACTGACGCCAATACTCGAATCAGGAGCTTTCCCCACTACTCAAGCTACCGGAAAATTGAACTTCTTGGTTACGGCTTTCCCCCCGGCAGCTACTCCGTCGATTATCGCGATGGAAACGACAACAAGGACGAATCTCGCCATGTCTGAGATTGAACCGACGAGATTGACGATGCCAAGGACGATATCGTGCCGCATGATGTGATTTACGACACATCAATAATTTTGAGTACCAAGGTCCATGTTTTACTCCTCTCTAGAGGGAGGTGGGGGGGAAGCTTTACGAGTGTGGAAAAGCGTCTGCCGAGTTTTCCACCTACACAAACATGGCATCGATGCCGTAAATATGGCTGTACATTTGGTCGTAAAATATGGTCGTTTAGTCCAGCTTTCGAGGTACTCATAGTTGGATATTTGGTTGTTATTTTTTTGTGGGTTAAATAGACAAAGTTATTGAAATTTTGGACCTGAAAAACGGTCTCATTAAAATCAGTTCTGAAACTTCTTTCTTGGGGTCATACCGCTCATGACATTCGAAATCCAACAAACGTACAGAAACTTCCTGATTGGGCGGTTTCGTTTAACGAGGTTTTTATCCATGGGCAAACCACGCTAATGGTAACCCATGGCTTACTACCTTCAGCAAAATGGTTCAGTAAGTCAAGCCCTCGCAACGTGGCGCTAGTGTGCATATGAATTTACTGTATAAGCATGATTTCGGGATCCGGGCCATTTAATAAGTTGGCGTTTCTGGGAGAGATACTCCAGTGCACTAGACCTTTTGGATGCTGAACCATTTGGTTCAGAATTATCCCAATATGTGGGTTATGCATATTAGCACAGAGAACAGACGTTCATCTTCGATCTGCTACTTGTGTAAAACTTTAAACCGACATTTCAAATGTATGTCGTTATGCTCCTGGTAGGCGGCGCTGCGGTTGTGCGATAACTGTCATATAAATGTTTATCAATACAAAGCCTAGCACATTACCTGAAAAGTTCTGTTTGTTTTTCTCGGCACTTGCTTTTTATACCGGCTGCCCACATTAACTTTTACACACGTTTTTCAAGAAAAGGTATATGGACCTCAATGTCTGTTCTATGTGATATTAGTAACTTCCTGTATAAGCTGATATCTCTAGCTGGTAATCTAGCCAGTTGTCATTGTCAACAAAGATGTGTAAGGGGCAGAGGAGCTCACGAAAAATGTATTCGATACTTACTGAGTGGGAATTGGATCAAGAATCACACCAGAACACGTGGCGAAAAATTAGCTCAAACTACTGGAGGGTAGCTTGACGAATGGGCATAAACGCAGACCTGAGGTCACAAGGTTATTACACCACGTTCATCCTGACACTACTGTCGACCGTGACAGTTACTCGAAACACTGGTGTTCTCTCGCTCTCTGGTGTTTCGTCAGTGTCGAATTGTTGACTGCGGAGATCAGTTTCTGGCCGCTGCTTCTTGGCGGTTAATTGCGACGTTTATACAGCTCCTGATTAAGTTCATAGTACCGGATCTGATTCAACAGCTCGGAGATGCTGATATACCGACGAGATTCAACGCTTAGATAGAGTGGATCGTACGAAAATCCTCTGATTGTGTACTTGATGATGGCAGCACTGCTGAGTTTGTCATTCTAGCGCACTCCTCAGAAAAAAAAAAACGTAGTTGTCGTACGCTTTTTTTGAATTCCTTATGCTCATCAACAGTCTTCACGGCCTGGGAAAGTCATTAAAACCAACTGCTTGAAATCTTACCTACCTAAAATGTGTCGAAGTTATCCCAAAAACCATTGAAAAGCAGCTTCTAGTAGTCGACTCGAAGCGTAAAGTTAATTCAATTTTTTGCTCCACACATATAGCTCCTGATAATGGTCGATGGCTTCGATCCATTCCGTCACACCGCTGCCTTTCTTTGAAAAGTGGAATCAACTGCTTCAATGCCTCCGCATGCAAGAATCAAGCTAGCAATGGGCGATCTCGATCGATTTTTTACTGGATCGATTTTTTTGGGCTCGATTAATCGATATTTTTAATTGATCCTATACTGTTCGATTTTCGACTGAATCGATTTTTTAGACTGAATCGAATTTCAAACTCTACACGCCAAGATAAGAATACGGAAAAGTCGGTAAAAAATACCGTAAACCGCACAAAACTTCATAAACTGAAATTATCGGTAAACATGGATTACCGAAATTTCGGTATTGTTGGAAAGTAGGAAAAGACGTTAAATATAACTATTTTTTTTACGGTTCTATTTACCAATAGTGCTCGCAACCCAATGAGAGCATATTAATCCAAACTTCAGCAAAATCTAACGATAAAATTTGGCAAATCCACTTAACTAAAATAATAGGTAAAATGAAACGTTTTCTTTCGGTAAATTTTACCGATACTTAAGGTTTTGCTACCAAAACCAAAAGTATCGGTTAAATAAAAACCGTATTTTCGGTAATCTTATCCTAGCGTGTAGTATTATTTTTCACGAAATAGTTAATCAGTGACTCAATTAGTGATTGTAACGTGTTAACATGTTATTACTAGCTGTCAGACCTATTCTGAACGACATTGATCAATATCAAGAATCGCCCTCACCTAGCACTAGGTACACCTTGAACTTTGACATTTCTTCACCTTGCTCCCGCTCTTTTGCTTTGCACAGCAAACCTCTCGCAGTGTTACCTGCTAAGCTGATTTTGTGTTGTGCCCCAGCCCGTCCGGTGTTTACCTGTCACTATCGTTCCGGTTTTATTTTCGATATTTTGTCAGCGTTTAAAAAGAATGCTTGAGAAAAGTGATAAGAGATACAAGCTAAAACCTGAGTGCAAGGCACACCTGCCGTTCATGAGCTAGCTGGATAAACCCTATGGTCTCTCTGATGACAATTTATTCACACGAAGCTGTTTTCTGTAGGACAATGAACAAAAGATCAAACGTGTAATTTGTTCTCTGGAAATGTAAAAAAATACCTAAACTTTGCTTCGATAATTTATAAATCACAAATCGATTTTCCTCGAATCGATTTTTTAGCAGTCGATTTGTTCTCGAGTCGATTTTTTTCGATTTTGGGAATCTATTCCGCAGAATCGATTTTTTTGTGTAAAATGCACTTATTCGTCGATATCGTTCTTCGCTCCTCTTCGTTTTCTTCTCCGGTTTCTAAGAGAGTCGCTTTCCTCGTGACATAATGACACTTTGCTTTTCGTACATTTTTTTCGCAGCTCTCCCTGATGCTACTTCCAGACTCAAGGAGTTCTCGTCGGTATCACTTGATGGTATCGCTTCCCGCGGGTGAAAAATTCCTAGACCAGACCGGGAATCGAACCCAGTCACCTCCAGCATAGTATTGCTTTATAGCTGCTCCTTTACCGACTGAGCTAAAGGAGGACCCGCGGGATTTGATAACAAACGTAACGACAAAATCCAATGCAGCAATGCAAACTGTAACGACTAAAATTCCGCAATCGATACAAATCCTGGTCACGGCACCAATGTTTGGACCCGTTCTGGGTAACGTACGGAAATTGCTAAAAACGCTATCGCCGACTGATATGATGACTGCATTAGGACTGACTGACCTGAGTTAGGTAACAATTGAGGAATCCAACTTGAAAAAAGAAGAAGACACCGAGTGGTGATAAATCTGAAAGCTCCCATGTTAAAGTATAGGACGAAACTTTTAAAATGCTTCTAGAAAATTCAAACGAAATTCTAATTAAATGCGGTTTGTTGTATGATGTAAGAAAAATCCAAATCTTCTCAATAAAGAAATTTTCAGCAAATTAAAAATAAAATAAAAATTATGCACCTATTGTGCAGTTTTGGATTTTTTTTACATCATACAGCAAACCGCTTTTAATTAGATTTTCATTTGAATTTTCTAGCAGCATTTTAAAAGTTTCGTCGTATAAAGACTGTATTCGATGAAATTTGGACACACAGAATAGGTCACCAAAAATTTTCCTTGATCCCGATTCTTTTCAAACTTTCTGGAAATAAAGTACTACTAAATGGTTAAGTTTTGACATCATTGGTTTATTGAACCTCTTCTCCCAACCCAAATGCCCGCACCTTTGCCTTGACCCCTTTCATCAAATTTTGGGCAACGATAGGACCGACTTGCTTACTTACTTTTAACCACACTTTCTTTAGTTCCAGTTCATTTTCTATCAGTTTTGGAGTTTTAACGAGCTTTGCCTTCATGATTGCCCCAAAATTTTTCAATTGGGCGAAGTTCCGGAGTTTTTGGAGGGTTGACGTCTTTTGGTACAAAAACTACATTAAAGGGTGATACGGTCAAAATTTGGTCAAGGGAAAACGCGTGTAAATCGGTGAAGTCGTTTATTTAAAAAATCAAATTAAATATCTTTTTCAAGTTCAATTAGTATAAAATTCAGGAAAAATATTCAGTTAGGCTTCCGCTTTTCCAAATCCGAATTGCCGGGCCTTACGCTTGACCCCTGCCATCAGATTTTGTACAGCCACCTTGTCCACCTTCTTCGCCGCAGAAAGCCAGTTTGCCTTGAACTGCTGCTCGTCCTTAGCAGTTTTTTTTGGTCTTCTTTAGGTTCCGCTTGACAATAGCCCAGTATTTCTCAATTGGGCGGAGCTCTGGCGTGTTGGGAGGGTTCTTGTCCTTGGGAACCACCTGCACGTTGTTGGCGGCGTACCACTCCATGGCCTTTTTACCGTAATGGCAAGATGCCAAATCCGGCCAAAACAGTACGGACCAACCGTGTTTCTTCAGGAAAGGCAGCATACGTTTATTCAAACACTCTTTCACGTAAATTTCTTGGTTGACACTCCCGGAAGCTATGAAAATGCTGCTTTTCAAGCCACAGGTACAGATGGCTTGCCAAACCAGATATTTCTTTGCGAACTTTGACAGTTTCGTGTGCTTGAAAATATCTGCTATCTTTCCCCTTCCTTTTGCCGTATAAAACTCCTGTCCCGGAAGCTGCTTGTAGTCGGCTTTGACGTAGGTTTCGTCGTCCATTACCACGCAGTCAAACTTCGGCAGCATCGTCGTGTACAGCCTCCGGGATCGCGCTTTGGCCGTCGTATTTTGTTTATCATCGCGATTTGGAGTCACTACCTTCTTGTAAGTCGATAGTCCGGCTCGTTTTTTGGCTCGATGCACGGTTGTAGACGATACACCCAGCTTATTTGCGGCATCTCGGAGAGATAGGTTAGGGTTTCGCTTGAAACTACCGGCAACTCTCTTTGTCGTCTCAGCGGCTTCCGGTTTTCGATTTCCCCCCGATCCAGACTTCCTGGCTGTCGACAAACGTTCCCCAAACACTTTAATTACATTTGTAACGGTTGATTTGGCAACTTTTAGCGATTTTGCCAACTTTGCGTGCGAGTAGCTCGGATTTTCGCGATGCGCGAGCAAAATTTTGATACGCTGCTCTTCTTGTTTGGACGGCATTTTGACAACTGAAGAGTGAATTCCAAAATCAAAATAGGAGCAACATTTTACACACACACACCTTCAAAATGAGGGGTGTTCAGGTTTTTTAAATGCAAAATTGAAAGAAATACGTCAAGATGATATTGACCAAATTTTGACCGTATCGCCCTTTATTATCTTTGTACCAGTCTAAGACGGGCCGGGCATAGTGGCAAGATGCCAAATCCGGCCAAACAGTGTTCGGCCATCGTGAGATCTCAAGAAGGGCAGAAGTCGTTTTTGGAGGCATTCGTCCTTGTAGATTTGTCCGTTGACGGTCCCAGAGGTGATGAAGGGCTGACTCATTTTGGCCACATCCGCAGATCGCTTGCCAGGCAAGGAATTTTTTTGGCGAATTTCGACAGTTTCTTCTTCCGTACACTCTCTGGAACGGCCAACTTAGAGGTGGTGACGTAGTGTTGCTGTCCTGGCATTTGTTTGGTGTCGGCTTTAATGTAGGTCTCATCGTCCATCACAATGCAGAACGGTTTTGTGAGCCACTCCCTGTACAGTTTTTTTGCACGAGTTTTTGCCACCGAGTTCTGTTTATCGTTCCGGTTCGATGCCTTTTGGACCTTGTACACATGTAATCCAGAACGTTCCATTGTTTTCTGCACAAAACAAACTGAAATTTTCGCCTTTTCCGCAACATCCCTGATCGAAATGTTGGGAAAACGCTTAAAATGGTTCAATACCATCCTGGCCTTCTCCGGATTTGATGTGCCACGTTTTTTGCCACTACTATTTTTCCGCTTGGTTGTCTTACGGTCCTTGAACGTTTTGATCACATGAGATACGGTTGAATGTGCGATTCCGAGCTGTTTTCCGATCCATCGATGAGAAGCGTTTGGGTTTTCGAAGTGAGTGCCCAAAATTTTTTAACGCACTATTTCTCCATTCGAAGCCATCACTGAAATCACTCGACCAATTTTCACGAAACTCATTACACAATTGACACAACACAATGAAATACATTCAGTTAAAATTTCAATAATTTTTATCCACTCGCTAAAAAGTTACGAACAAATGCGTGTGTCCAAATTTCATCCAATACAGTCTTTACTTTAACATGGGAGCTGTTAGATTTATCACCACTCGGTGTCTTCTTCTTTTTTTCAACTAGGATTCCTCAATATAGTTATGGCCACTCTGGTCTCTCTTCAAATGTCGAATATATTTATGGCCAACTGCCCAAGCAGTACATGGGAGATGTGAGACGTTCATATACACGTATACACTACACAGCCCTGCAACATCACTCACACTCAAGCCCAGCACCGTCACTCACACACAAGGCGAAGTCAGATCACGACGAGTATGAGATGAGCGCGTAGCTAAATCGCCCTCTTTCCTGCTTGGACCATCGGACGTTGCGGACGCAAGTTGGTGAGTAGCGGCAACGTTAAGCCATGTTTCCGCAGGTGCCATCGGCGGAACCACACATTGGCGATCCTACCAGGAGCTGGAGTCTTGATATGCAGCATGGGTTTCAATTTTCTAAAAGAAAAGTGGAAACCCTCAACCAATTTCGTGCGCCAGCTGAACAGATGAACGAAGAAGAACCCGAATTCGATGCGTTCAACTGCGGATTCTCTGACGGCCTGAATTCAGCCCAGCTTGGAGCTAACGAGTTGGTAGAAACGACCGAATGTTTAAGTGATGAGGAGGTAGAAGTAGCCTTCGAGACTGATGAAACTATTTGGTCTTTTGTCAAGGATCCGAACCCAATAATCATGAATAGGGAAAAAGGTGGTTCTACGGCTTCGACTGTAAATGACAGGCTCGACCGTTTGAAAACATTGATGCTCGATCTAGCCGTTTCTCTCAAAAGCTCGTCAAGGAAAGATCCGATCGCACAAGATGAATCTGGATGCGGATTCTTGAAGGAACCATTGCAAGCAGCTGGTTATTCATCCATTCGTGTGGACGCCATTCTCCCGATCTCGAAAGATGGCCTGGCAACGTTTCTGGGAAAATTTTGAAATTTCCCTGTCACTGTCGCAGCTTTTTGTTCCCGTCCGACGCACAAAGCTTCTGTTCCTGTCTATAGGAACGGAACTGCAGGGGATTCTACGCGCTGCGAAACTCCGCCCAAATCTTAACGATTCAGCTTGTTACTCGACATTCGTTTATAATATCGACGCGTATCTCAAGGCAATGACCGATACGACGGCTGAACACGAGACGTTCACTTCCATGAAACAGGAGAAAGGGAAATCGGCCATTGCGTTTCACGCTAGACTAATGGAGAAGGTCTAACAGTGTGGTTACTCTCCAACAGATCAAGAGCGATACCTGTAGTGTCGGTGACGACTGTGCGTCACAACGTTACGTTCGGTTTCAAATTATTTGAAATGTATGCATCGCAGTAACTATAAAAATAAAGATTCACTTTTCAGACTACGGTATAACAAACAAGTTGTGTTTTAACTCCTACTCCGATACTTCATTGGCGACGAGGAGAAAACTTGTGGAGTTGTAAATTTAAAGGAAATTTGTTCTTTTTGTAAATTGCAGTGATAAGGTGAAGAATATCAAAGTTGTTCAAACTACATAGTGGTGGAATCGAATTGTGCTCCAGCAGTCAGAGGTAAGACATTCCCAGCTCGATTATGGATTGTAGAAAGCGAATGAAGATGTTCTCATCAGAAAAATGAGAAAAATTAAAGGTCAGAAAAATGAATGGAATTTAGTGTATTACGCAAACTCATATATTTTATCACATGAGTCTCATTGGAAGTGAATTAAAATTCCCAACATTATACATATCTATTTTATTTTCCATTATTATTTTCACTCATTTCCATTGTCATGGTAACACTGTACTGCACATGCTACATACCCGAAGGTGAAAAGCCTATTTGGTTTCACATTTTTATGCACATACCAACAGGTGAAAAGTTTTGTTGGGTCATACATATTTTCACAGTGGGATCATTCCGAATCCAATTGGAATACGTTTGGACAGCTGAGTGTTTTGATTTGAAAAAAAATGTAAAAATGTATGAATAAATACACTTAGTTTTGTGCACATCAGTATGGACATAATTAATTAATGCGTCTCAGTGGAGAACAACCGTGTGGTTATTAAGAATCGGCAACTGTGTGCCTTATTGGAGAGCAACTGTGTGCTACGAAATGGAGGAATATTGAACTGGAGAGCAACTGTGTGCTACCGAATAAAATCAAAAATTGAATTGGAGAGCAACTGTGTGCTACAAGAATCAAGAAGGAAAAGTATATGGTACAGTATGTGTGAAATATTGCGTATTGTAATACTTGTGAATGAACATAGTTACCGTTATTGTAAATGAGAATGTCATCTGATTGAATACGTCAGACAGTGTTTCGGACAATTGTAATATCGCAGTGAAATGTTAAAAATAAAATAAAATATGTTTGAAAGTTCAAGCGATGCCGTATTTTATTACATGATTTGAGATCACTTTTCCATTCATTTTTTCGCCTTATTGGGTTCTCATTTATTATATAACAAAAAAAAATCCTTTAAATAAAGTGGAAATAAATATTCAAATAGGATGGAATCATCGATGCATCGTGTGAAACCGTTTATATTTGGGTCTGAGAGATCTCAGTTGCCTATAACGTGGCAGAAATGGAAGCGAGAACTGCAAAGATATTTCGATGCTTGTGGAATCACCTCGCAGTTGGAAAAACGTGCTAAGATGCTTCATCTTGCTGGCTCCGATATTCAAGAAATTTTTGATCATCTTCCTGGGGTGGATGAGGTTTCACATGTTCTTGTTGATCCTCCGTATTATAATGTGGCGATTCAGCGGCTTGATGAACATTTTGAGCCAATGCGTAACCGAAATTATGAACGTCCTTTATTTCGCCAAATAGTCCAAAAGGTCGATGAAAGATTTGCGGATTTTGTTTTGCGTTTGCGCATCCAAGCCAAATGGTGTGAGTTCAACAGGTATGATTCTCGAGAAGGCGACAATAGAATCGTCGAACAGATTATGGAAGCATGCAGATCTTCCGAGCTGCGTGGAAATTTTTTGGCAAAAGACATGTCATTGGAGGAAATTGTAACTCTTGGAACGACTTTGGCAGACGTACATCAACAGGTGAAGGAAATTGATCAAACTACACCGGATAACGGAATAGCTGGAGATATGAACTACTTGCTAAAAAAAAAAAAAATATATAAAGTTTGGGCATTATCGCTTGCTTTTAATTTTTTTGTTTAGGTGTGAATAAGATATCCAAGCGTTCAGTTACCATGAGCTTACCTTCAGCAGAAATCCGTTCTGATCGGAATTTTGGTAAATTTTATCGAGAATCTGGTAAAACGACCACTGATTTTGGTAGGGTCGATAGGAACTCCTGTTTCGCTTGCGGGCAAAGAGGACATTTTAAAGGAGATTCAATTTGTCGTGCAAGAAACGCGAAATGTATGAACTGCGGTGAGTCTGGACATTACGCAAACCGCTGCTTCAAGCGAGCCGATACGATGGATTCAAGCCTAAAAGGTTGCGATTGGTTGAGGAAGAACAAAGCAAAATGCCGACGAATGAAGTTTTCTACGCGATGGGAAAGAATACATTTGAGTTTATCGTAGGTGGCATCAAGATTCCAATGATAATCGATTCTGGTGCTGATGCCAACGTTATCACTAAGGAAACTTGGCAAAAAGTCAATAAGGCAGGCATAGAAATCACGGATTTTGCTCAAGAGGTGGATCGAAAATTAATTGCGTATGCTACGAACAGGCCAATGAAGATGTTAGGAATGTTCCGTGCGATGATTCGAGCGAGATCAAAGGAAGTCAGTACAACGTTCTATATTGTAGAACAAGGACAACATAATCTACTTGGTGATAAAACGGCTAAACAACTGGAAGTACTCAAGGTTGGTTTCGACATTGCATCAATTGGAAAGACTTCTACAAACTTTCCAAAAATCAAAGGGGTAGTCGTTCATATTCCTATCAATGATGCGATTTAACCGGTTCAACAAGGATACAGGCGAGCACCGATTGCATTGGAAGGCAAAATATACGATAAATTGAAATCGCTCTTGGACAAGGATATAATCGAAAAAGTTAACGATCCTTCTGCGTGGGTCTCGCCAATGGTGCCCGTTCTAAAAGAATCTGGGGAAATCAGAATTTGCGTCGACATGAGGAGGGCTAACCAAGCTGTTCTGAGAGAATCTCATCCGTTGCCACTCATTGAAGAGTTGTTAGGCAGTCTTGGGGGGGGCAACTAAGTTTTGCAAATTGGACATTCATCAATTGGAATTGTCTGAAAAACCTCGCGAAATCACCACGTTCATAACCAAATATGGCCTGTTTAGGAAAATTCTTTTGATTTTTTTTTAATTATTCGATATATGTATCGCAAATGCAAATAAAAATGTAAATATCCTTTATATATTATATAAATTTATTCTCAGATATAAACGACTGATGTTTGGCATTTGCTGTGCTCCAGAACTTTTTCAGAAAGTCATGGACACCATTGTGGCAGGGCTAGATGGAGTAGTGGTTTACCTGGATGATATAGTGATCTTTGGCCGTACACAGCATGAACATGACTTTCGACTAAAAGCGCTGATGACACGTTTTGAACAATACGGAATTCTCTTGAATTTGGAAAAATGTTTATTTAGCACAGACAAATTAGAGTTTTTGGGCCATGAGCTTTCCGGGGAAGGAATCTTGCCGATGAAAAGTCGAATTTTGGCTCTTCAGCAATGCCGTGAACCTGCCAATGCAGCGGAACTAAGGAGTTTCCTCGGACTAATCACTTACGTCGGAAGATTCATTCCTCACCTGGCTTCCAAAACCGATCCACTTCGTAGTCTATTGAGAACAGGTAACAAGTTTGAATGGACAAACAAACAAAAATTGGCTTTTGAAGAGATAAAGTTGGCTATCTGTAAAATTAGTCATCTAGGATTTTTCGAAGTCCACGACAAAACCATCTTAATAACCGACGCTAGTCCCTCTGGTCTGGGTGCTGTACTGCTACAGGAAAATAAAAACGGAGAAAAGAGGATAATTGCTTACGCAAGTAAGTCTTTGACTTACTTAGAGCGGAAGTACTTCCAAACGGAAAAAAAGAGGCTTTGGGAATAGTTTGGGCAGTTGACCGGTTGAGCTTGTATCTGCAGGGAACACACTTCAAACTTATCACTGATTGTAAACCACTGCTATTTCTGTTCAGTCCGCGTTCAAAACCCTGTGCTCGTTTAGAACGATGGGTACTGCGGTTACAATCCTATAGCTACGAGATAGTTTATGAACCAGGTGTCACAAATTTAGCCGATGCACTCTCAAGACTTTCACTATCAGATCCCCAGCCTTTCGATATTGAAAATGATAATTTTGTACATTTTATCGTAAATGTTTCCAAGCCTGTTGCTATGAAACTTGAAGATATAAAAGAGGAATCCCGCAAAGATCAAGTAGTTTGTGATGTAGTTCGAGCACTTGAAGGAAAGGATTGGACGAAGTTGGCGTCTCCATTTAAACCTTACGCTACTGAACTCTGTGTGGTGGAAGAAGTTCTACTTCGTGGGGAAAGGATTATCATTCCACACTCGCTACAGAATCAAGTCTTACACTTAGCTCACGAAGGACATCGGGGAATTGTGGTAATGAAACGACGTTTAAGGCAAAAAGTATGGTGGCCAAATATGGACAAGGAAGCTGAAAAATATGTCATTCACTGCAAAGAATGTACCCTTGTGTCCTCTCTTTCGCCTCCGGAATCACTGATTCGAACAAAAATGCCTGAAAAACCATGGACCCATATCGCAGTCGATTTCATGGGACCACTGCCGTCAGGGCACAACCTCTTAGTGCTCGTCGACTATTTCAGTCATTTTGTTGAAGTGATAGTTATGCGAGAAGTTACCGCTAGATTGACCATCCAGGCCCTTCACGAAACTTTTTGTCGTTACGGAATTCCCGAAACAATGCGAACTGATAACGGTCCTCAGTTTGTGAGTGAGGCATTGAATCAATTCAGTGGGGAGTTTGGAATCGATTTAATAAAAACATCGCCATATTGGCCTCAAGCAAATGGAGAAGTTGAACGGGCCAATGGGGCCCTGAAGAAACGCTTGCAAATAAGTCAGGAAACACCACACTCCGATTGGAAGTGGGATTTGAGGATGTATTTGTTAATGTAAAACTCGACTCCACATTCAATTACTGGAGTTGCTCCATCAGCATTGATGTTTGGGAGAGTACTGAGAGATAAGCTTCCCACAATGCCGTCAGTTAACAATAAACAAATCGAGGAAGTAATGGATAGAGATCGTGAAAGGAAAATGAAAGGATCTGAATATATCAACCAACGCCGTCATGCAACACCAAACGAAATCAAGGTTGGAGATACTGTTGTTGCCAAACGCGTCAATAGGGAGAACAAGTTGTCTAGGAACTTCAGTCCTGAAGAAATGGAAGTTATTCAACGAAATGGACCTGACGTAACGATTACATCTAAGGAAACTGGAAAGAGCTATCATAGAAATGTCACTCATCTGAAACCAATTACGTCAAAATCACAAGCCGAAGATCATGAGCCGGTTCAGTCTACAGCTTCGGGATCCAGAAATGAACTACAGGCGACATCAAATCAGTTCCCGTCAAGAGAGGATAAGCAGCTAGAGTCGGAGCCAACGGTAACCGGAACGAGTCTGGATGTTTCACAACGATGGCCTCAACGAAGTTGTCGTCAACCGGAATACCTGAAAGACTATCGGTTGGATGCAGTTCAAGACCAGTAAGAAGAAGAGGAAGTGTAGTGTCGGTGACGACTGTGCGTCACAACGTTACGTTCGGTTTCAAATTATTTGAAATGTATGCATCGCAGTAACCATAAAAATAAAGATTCACTTTTCAGACTACGGTATAACAAACAAGTTGTGTTTTAACTCCTACTCCGATACTTCAATACCCAGCTCTTAACAGGGATGGCCAACCGAGTGTTGTCAATGAATTCACGAACGTTTGCCCATGAGACTAATTTTATAGTGCAGGCAGCAACTCGGAATGAGGCTTTCGAAGGGCGAACCAAGCAGGAAGCTCCAGACGTATTTGCTGTTATGCATAAAAGATCAATACGGGGATGTTTCCCAAGATACCGGGAGTGACCGTTAAATTCAGCGTTGACAGAACAGTACCGCCAGAGAAAAACGCCTACTACAACGTGCCAGCAGCATATCGCGAAGGGGCGAGGCGTCGCCTACAAGATATGGAGGCGCAAGGCATCATCAAGCGAATCGTGGGTGCCCTTGGGTGGATTTGCGAAAAAAATATGGTACTGATATGCGATTCACGGCAGAATAAGTGCGAGTCATTAACAGCTAAGGAAAAGTTCGTTAATATCATCATATGATTAGGGGGAAGGGGATTTTACAGACCGTGACGGTCCAAAAAACCATACAAAAAGGGTGACCATGGTGGGGGAGGGGCTTTATGTAGAAAAACGAACCATTTTGCGTGGCGTAATTAATGAATTTTCATTTGTTCGTTTATTCGTTTGCTCTTAATTTTCGATCAAAATATTTTTTTATTCATTAATTTGTTTATGTATACAAAATTAATTAAGCGAAGGAAATAGAGAAATGCTAACAACAAAATGCATTTATATACCCTAATAAATGCTGAATATATATGGTTCAAAGCATAAAAAATTCAGTCACTTGGAGAAGGATAATTTTAATGTGAATAAATATCGGACTTCGCTGACGAAGTCACCTCGTTGATCGAAGTCACCCCGCTCTACGGTAACACAAAACTGAGCACTTTTCTGACGCTATGTCATTCAAAAATGTGCAAACAAAAGGACGCAGTCGAAACATGTTGAAATATTTCATTATATTCAAAGTGACCGTTAAAATAAAGTGTGCTTATACTTTCTGGAACAGTCGTTATGTGGGCAATTTCTTTCAGTGTAACAGATTAGATAGATAGAGAGAGAGAGAGAGAGAGAGAGAGAGAGAAGAGAGAGAGAGAGCGGAGGGAGCGCATGACCAAGGCTTGGCGCAGCGCAGAATATAGAGAAGAGAATCTGATACCAGAATGTTGTTCATGATTTAACAATCGCTATCGCCACATGTGTACCAATGACCAGAACCCCAGAAATGAACGATAATTAATAACCTTAAAAACCTGTAAGTAAATAAGCGGATAATATTTATATAGACATAATATTCATTGTGTTTTTGGATTAAGTCCTGAGAAGTTCCACGTTGTAGAAGTATTCTCAGAGTGAGTTTTCACGAGGGTACTTTTCCTTCACTGTCCGCATCGTTTAGTGAGTTGGTCGTGACTGTGAGAGATCTCCTCAAGACTTAACTACGCTCTGCTCAATAGAAACAGCTATCCTTGATCAACTGCCGGGCGTGATTCTCCGCAATCTTCAAAAGAAGAGTGAATGCTTTTGTTGAATGGTAGCAAGTTTTTGGCAGCACAGATTTACCAGAGAAATATACACTCTTACTAAAATCTACCAATTATTTGGATTAGTCACACCTTTGTCTGTTCATGTGAATTGTCAAAATATTTAATTCATCACTGTTCGTGGTCGGCAATAATCAAAATAAAGGTTTTATTTTACTTTTAAGACAGGGGCTTTGCCTTAACCTTTCTGGAATATTCTAGGTTTTCCAAAATGCACTTGAGTTCAGAACTTCAGATCTTCAGTTGTAACAGTAGCTAAAATAAATACATAAGATTATGATATGTATTCAAACATAATACATAAACCTTTAGGAAGGTCATCAGTCATTATTTGATAATTTTCTGATGTTCTAGGTTTAAAAACTGTCCGTGAGTTTAGAAATTAAGATCTACAGTAGTAACTTAAGCTTTTTCGGCTGTACAAAGTAACACAATGTCTCTACAAACTATTCAGGCTATACAGTCTATTCAGGATATTCAAATTCAACAGAAATAGTGTATCAATCTTGGAATATTCTAACTAAATTTGAGATCATAACATAAGACCTACAGTTGCAACAAAAACTTTCTGGGCTATACAAAGCAACGCTGTATATTGAATCATTATCATTTAATATCTTGGAAGACCAACATACATTATGAGATAATATTCTAGGTTATCCAAACTATCCTGGAATTCAAAACTGAAAATCAACAGCTGAAACTTAGCTTTCTGGATCAAACAAAGTAACGATATGTATTTGACCAACTTAAGTTAGTCTTCTGGAAGGTAAACTAATAGAATGATATATCATGGGATGTTATAGGTCACCAAAACTGCCCTTGAGTCAGAGGTTAGGATCTACAGTCGTAACATTAGCTTTATATCTTATGAAAAGTGACGATATGCTTTCAAAAACATTCAGTGAATCTTCTGTAAGGTCATTAGTCATTATCAGATTATCTTGGCATGTTCAAGTGAGCATGAGCATGAGCATGAGCATGATTGACCGCCCACGGATGCTATTTCGTTATTGCCAGATCAGCTGTATTTACACAATGAACCAACAGATGATGCTTGGGACTAACATACATCTTCAATGTGTAAAAACTGGTGACCCAATATTAAGCAATAACGGCGCCGGCCGTGCCCGAATGCTGGTCAAGTAGGGATTGGGAAGGAACGTGTTGACATGATACTCGCTTTGAAGGAAGCCGAGAAATCCTCTGCACTTCTACGAGAAATCACTGGGATGTTGGATAGTTGGGAAAAGGTTAGCAGCAGGGTTCGTTTTGGTTAACGATACGCTGAAGGTTTTGGCTATCCGCCAAAAGCAATGGGCCACTCCAATGTAACTGAAAAGAGACACAACGAAAAACTAAACAAAATAGACATAATATATTAGGTATTAGATATTGTCTTCAAAATTTGGTAGAAATAAATAATTGGTTGCCTGTCTCCTAAAAGCATGTTATCCTTCTCCAGAAACTTATCCACCTCTCAAGATTTCTAACGTTGATCGAGCTCCACCGGACTAACCCAAAGTCTCAGCAAGTATCCGGAAAAATCCCCACAGCAGAACCGTGTACAAGACAGCTTCGATAAGGCACTTTCACTGGCTCCTCCCCGCCTTCGGCTATTTGCTGTTGCCATTCTCAAAACGCATCATATACACTCATCAACAGCAGCAGTTCTGCTTTGTTAAAAAAAATAAACCACTGCCACTGGTGCCTCTGCTGCGAACACTCAAATTAACCGCTCACTTCTAGTGAGATTGATCTTTAAGACTCTCTGACGATGGTGCTTCGAGCAAATCAAAACAAAACAATCGAGCAGCCGCACCTCGAAACTCGAGCACTGATCTCACTCTCTACAACTTCAAGCTGATTCACTTCCCCACACAAACACAATCATATGCTTTAATCACATCACGATTGTGTTGGGAGACTTCGGGATTCTTCTCGGGCCTTTTAATTGGTGTGCGGTTTCGATCTCCAACCAAGCACACTTACACAAATTCATTCCAAAAAAACACGCCACTCTCGCGAAAGGAAACCCGTCGTCGAACGAAAAAAAGAATTCGGTGAGCAATCTTTGGATACGAAATTTCCACCGCAAACCGATCGGAAATGCACTATTTTTTTACAAAAGCTAGCCGAACACGTTAGCCAAACTTTTGATACACTTTGGAAATCAATTATTAACGAAAACACGTCAATTTCTGCGAAAATAGTTGCGAGCGAACTAACATCCACACCGACCGTGCCTAGCTCTTTCACGTCTCTCCTCAGCATATATCCTCCATACTAGAAAATAAATTAATAGAAAAAAAAACTATAGATAGGAAATAGAACTATTTGTATCCGGGTGTTTTACTGTTGGAAGGTTAGTTCTGATTTGAAATATTGTTAAATTTGAGATGCGGATGTTTACTAGATCCTAAACTAGAATTTAAAAATTAGGCAACAATTTAATCCTCTTTGATTTAAACATCATTACTTCTGGTTGGTGCTGATTGAGTTTGGCTAGGTTAGGAATTCGGAATTCCTAGTCGTTGTGAGAATATCACCAAAAAAATTTCACATATGCTCTGCATGCTATGAAATACTAATAACTTCTTCTCTTCTCCTTTTTATTGACTTTCAAGGTCGAGAACGGCTGTGGAATGGATCGGTTGAAGTGCGAAAGACCTGTTCAGCCCTGGGCTACATGCGGTTTTGGTAAGGTAGTGATCATAGCAATTTCAAGGCAAAAAACCTGGGCACTGACAAAATCTAACTTCAACTACCAGGTCTCAGGGCTGGTCGGGTTCTATTACATTTTTGAAAGAAACACACTAGTGTTGCCAGACCAGTGGTAATGGAGCCCAAAAGTGCTTCAGAAGTTTCTTCAGTAGTTCTTATCGATGAACATTATGATTCGGAGAAGGTCATCAAGTACAGTATTTGAACATAGTTGAAATGTTGCATTTGCTCATAAAAAACTCAGTTGAAAAAGCAAAAATAGTTTATTATAACAAATCACCACACTTTTGGAAAGCATTACCACATAGGGTAGCTGTTCCATCTCATGATCCATTAGTCATACTAAAATGTAAAGAAATGTAGATTTTATGTATGAAGCAATTGATTCCTTTCGTTATTAAATTTGCTTACATTCAATAACAAATAAAAACAATAAAATTTACAAAAAATAAAAAGTTAGAAATCAAAGGCTTATGCGTCAAACTTTTGTTTTCAAATAGCACGAACTGAAAGGTGATGAAGTGAAAATGGGATTGGTAACCCTAGATACTAAACTTGTATCGAGGTCTTTTATGGTGAGCCGATTTTGCTTATACAATTCCTGCTAAACAGTTTTGAAGAAGATACAGTTTAGGAGTATCCATCGGTAATGAACGTTGTGTTACGTCATCAAGAAGAACTAACGCAACAGTCCACGGAAAGGAAGATTAAATCAACATGCGGAACCAGAGAAGAAGATCTAGCATAACATGTTGAATCACACTTAATTTGGTTGGTGTATTCGAGGTGACCAAACAATTAATTTATTCCTCATATTCCGAAATGTAGAACGATGTAAGATCATTCTTGTCTTCTACAACTAAACGTGATGGAATCCAGTAAACGACCGAAAATTAATCGGGAATTATCTCTCATATGCATTCGTTGAACCATTCTAAACGGCCGTTGTGAGAAAGTCACCATGAAAATCTCACATGCACCAGATTATCTTGACATGTTCAAGTTCATAAAAACTCCAGGACAGTTTGGTCTGCGACTTATGGACTTCTTCAGTATAGAACATTCGAACATTCGACCAAAGGGTGTATCGCACACCAGTAACATTTTCAACGTTTGAAAACACTAGATGTCTCATAAGTACCCCGATGCTCACGAGTCAGAATAATCCGAATCACCTCTCTCAACACCCCCAAACGAGGCGAGAAACTCCTCCGAGAAGCATTTTCAATTTATATCAATTTTAACTCGGAAGTCCCACTGCAGCACGGATGAGGGGTTTGCTATTGCACTTCACTCGTTCATTCATTCCCAACGAGGATTTGCACGAAAGGCTGCCACACCGTCTATCTATCTATCTTCTCCACCGCATCTCACTGGTGGGCTCGCATCAGACGTAAATCTTTCCCTGCCAGCTACTTCTGCCTGGAGCAACAAAAATGGCAGAAATGTACCGAGGGAAATTCATTTTAATTAAACTTTCGCAAATTAATCTCACTTCGGTTGAGGCTGAACTTGAGTCACGACAGGCCATATCGGTAGATCCTAAATGGGAAAATATTGCACAATCACAATCATGCGTTCCACACTCGATAAACCATTCCGAACAAACTTCAAACGAATCTAGCACCAATTGAATGCCAAATTTGATTCAATTCGACTAATCAACAGCTTGATTGATCAAATTGAAACAGTCCAAAATTTGCTGTAACCAACCGAATCGCGCCTGTGATGTGGCTGTTAAGGTTTGGACCGCTTTAAATTTACACAATTATCCAACCGTGTTTACCCGATGGGCAACCTCAGCAACTAATGAGTTGGAACGGTTGCCAAACACGCACAGGGATTAAGATCTGTCAAAACGGCATTCAAATTATTTTCACCACTCAAATTCAGACGGTTGAGGTTGAATTTATTTCACATGAATCGACTCTAAGCAAGCTTTTGTTTTGTTTTCATCGCCAGTGACCCTCGTCTCTTTTGGGTTCTGCTTTGTTGTGTCTTCTCGTTCGAAGCATATGCCGTTGTTTGACGTTGCGAAGAAAAAAAAATACACGAAGACATGTCAAGAAAAAGGAAATCCTTGTTAATATGATTGACATGTCTTGGTATAAAAAATTGGGGCAACAGTCTGTCGGAATCATGAATCTAATGATATTACGCCTATTGTGTTGAATTTAAATTTTCCCCATTCCCCTGCCCTTCCCGAACAGTAATCGATTATTTTCCTACTGAAGTTTTTGGAAGAGCAACGCTTCCTGCATAATGAAGCTCATTTAAAGCGAAATTCCTCTCCAAAAGCTTCCGGGAAAGAAGCAACCGTTAAAATTAACAAGTCAATTATTCGTCGTCCTTTCCACATTTCCACACCACAACAATGCGCTCAACAAAACAGTGCCAGTGAGTTTTCCACCACACCATCGAAAAGAAGAAGAAGAAGAATAAGTAGCAAGAATTCATTCCAACTTTGGCAGACGAAAAGTCGAAATGGTTTTGTGGCAAGCACTTTCAAACTTTGATGCTTCGCCGAATTTTCATCTTCAAAGAGCACGATGAGACTTTTGGCCTCCAACACATAATGATAAACGGAACCGTAAAGCCTTTTGTGCAACACATTGTTTCCCTTGAGGGTGGAAAGTTTTCTTTAGTTGATGCCAATCGACACAGTTCCAGTTAGAATGGAAAAACGACGCTTCTATTATCGAAGGAATAATAGGTAGTTCTTTTTATAAAGACCGATTCAAAGTAAACTTGGACGCATTCAAGTGACTCACATCATAACAACAACATACACGGTTGAACAAACACGGTTGATCAAAACGTCAAACAAAATGGTATTTCAGGGTTATTCAGCTTTCAAACGATATACAACAAGTTATTACATTTCACCGTTTCGAACGAACTGTCGCACTTTACTTGTGATCGATGCCATCATGATCTGCACAGTCGCTGGTGACACTGTACCGGCGAACTTATTCCACTTTAAACGCATTTGTTGTGCATTTGTCACTTCTTTACCGCATCCTCGAAGTTTTCGCTTGACAACTGCCCAATATTTTTCAATCGGTCTGAACTCAGGGCAATTCGGAGGATTAATCTCTTTGGCGACGAAATTAACATTGTTGGCAGCATACCATTCTAGTACCTCCTTAGAGTAGTGGCAGCTGACAAGATCCGGCCAAAACATAACGTTGGTCTTGTGTTGGCAAAGGAAGGGTAAAATCCGCTTTTTCAGCCACTCTTTAATGTAAACCTTCAACGGTATTGTGTGAGATATGATGAAATCCTTGGTTTAGTCAACAACAATCAATATGCAACTAGCGCTTTGAAATTGGTTCACTGTTGTAGAACCCCTTGGTCCGAATTACACCTTGAAGCCAGCACCTTGTTATACATATTTGCGCCTTTGTTTTGATTTGCTGTGTTATTTTGACAGAGTATTTGAGAGTGTGTTCATGTGAGTTCATTATAAGGGGTGCATTATTGAGCTTGGGACCGAGCTTGGGACGATGTTCTAGTACTGACTGAGCCAAGAAAAAAATCGTTTTTGTATGGGACCTACTGGTCTTAGAATTAGTCTATGATATTAGTACCGCCTTAGAATAGTGGCAGCCGACAGGATCCGGCCAAAATGTAACAATGGTCTTGTGTTGCCGAATGAAGGGTTAAATCCGCTTTTTTTCAGAAACTCTTCAATGTAAACCTTCGACGTTATTGTGTGAGATGTGATGAAAACCTTCGCTTATAAATCCACAACTGCAGATTCCTTGCCAAATCATTCGTTTCCGAGCAAGCTGATCAGCAAAAACAAGTTTTCACCAGGAAGGGACATCCCCATCACCAGTTGCCAGGTAAAATTTTCGTCCGGAGATTTGTTTATTATGCATTTTGACATATGTTTCGTCATCCTTTAAAATATAGCCATCAAATTTCGTCGAAACTCGTTCGTATAGTAATCGTGCTCGCTTTTTGACAGCTAAATTTTGTTTCAGGGAGTGATTCGGATGTTCACTGGCACAGGAAGTCTTATATCCTTCTCTTGAAGGGATGTTACTCACGATGGAAAAGTTGGAACCGTATTTCTTTGCCAAATCACGTATGGAGACACCTGGGTTGCCTTTCACGTACCTCAACGCCTTTTTCGTGAGCTCTCTATCTCTAGTGCCACATTTATTCAGGGTGGCCACAGGCTCGGGAAAATCGGGAAATGCGGGAAAAATGCGGGAATCCAAAATCATCGGGATATATGCGGGAAAAAGGCGGGAATTTCAAAAGTCATCGGGAATTTTTGTCATATGGAAGGAACCATACTCACACCTTTTTCAAATGATTTGAGTAGCGTTTTTGTCATTTACTCGGTCCACCGATCTCATTGTTCAGCCTGTTCAAAACGTACCGCTTAGAGCATCTTCAGCGGTGGTCTATTTTAATATCTTTATAGTTGATTTGCATCAGCAAAATTAAAAAGAACCAGCTAAATTAGACCAACTTTGAGTTCCCCGCACCGGGGAACAATATTTCTAGTTGTTAAACCCACCAACACCTATCATCTTCTTAATCATACAATATCCAGAGATCAGAAGTTTCGTTTTTTTCAGAGACTGAGGATTTTTCGCAAACTTTTTACATAAGTGCACTGCAGCCTAACGGATGTTGGCGTATGTCCTCATCTAGTTCTCTCGACGAAAACTTGGGGGTTGGTGACCCTGAGGATTTTTTGCAAATCTGTCCTTTAGACTTACGGCCCGCAGTATTTACGCCTCCAATATCGGAAAAGGTTAAGAAACTGATCGACAAAAATTATCTCCCAAAAGTTCGCAAAAAATTTTGTAAATTCAGTGCACTTAGAAACTCAGGGAACTTATCAGAAGCTCGGTATACTTTTTAGATTTAACTGAGACTTTCCCGAGGTTTAGCTTTAGTATTCTCCCTGATGTCAAAGGAACATACCATAAAATCAAGGAACTATCCAGAAAATCGGGGAGCTTTCCAGAAATTAAACGTTCTTCCTAGACGTTCAGACAACTTTCCTGAAATTCAGATTGTTTCCTAGAAATTCAGGGAATTCTCCACAAATTCAAGGAGCATACCACGAGTTCATGGAAGTTTCCAAAAGTAAAGAGTTCTTCACAGAAGTTCAGGTAACTATCCAAAAATTCAGGGGGCTTCCAGAAGTTTACAAAACTTATCAGATTATTTTGGGTATTTTTTCAGAAGTTCATAAAACTACTCAAGATGTTCAGGGAACTTCCCAAAAATTCATGGAACTTTCCAGAAAATTAGAGAACTTCCAATAGGGAACAGTCAAGAAATTCATGAAGCTTTCAACAGTTTGCGGATCTTCCTAGAGGTTAAGTGAACTTCTTAGAACTTCATGAAACTTGCTAGATATAAACAGAAGTTCTTAGAAGTTCAGTGAATATGTAGGAGTTCAAGAAACTTCCTTGAAGTTCAGTTTTTCTCATGAATTCAAAAAATCTCTCAGAACTTCAGGAAATGCTCACAAAGATCATGGAACTCTACCAAAGATCAGGAAACTTTCCAAAAGGTCAGCAAACATTTCAGACATTCAGAGAACGTCCCAGAAATTTAGGAAATTTCCCAGAAGTTCAGGGAACTTTCCAAAACCTCGAAAAAACTTCCGGATGCTCAAGGAATTCAGCAATTGAGAAAATTTCTCAGTAGTCCTGCGATCTCCCAAGAATTTCAGAAAACTTCCCTCAAGATCGAGGAACTTTCCAGAATTTCAGAAAACGTCCCAGATAAACAGGAAACTGGATTTTTTAGCATTCGAAAAGTTTAGGAAACCATCAAAGGATTTTTCCATAATTTTAGGCAGCTTCCTAGAACTTCAGCGGTCTTTCCAGGTGATCGAGAAATTTTCCAATCGTTCCGAAAACATCCCAAACGTTCAGGGTATTTATGTTTTAAGAAGAACTTAAACATCTTACTACTCGATAATTTTTCAAACCCAACCAAAACTAGAATAAAGAAACCAACTACTTTTTAATCAATTTCATAGAATTTCCACATATTCACAATCTAGGAGATCATAAAAAGTTCTTGTACGGTTTAACAAAATCTCGGTAACGCTAACTATTCCACAGAAATTGCACGGCTTCCAAGATTTTTTAAATATGTGTGATATTCTGCTTTTTATCACAGAATATGTACCTACTGGAAGATAAAACAACTTCTGGGAAGTGAAATCTGATTTTCTAAGTTCCCGTTATTTCCAGAAAGTTGTTCCTATTCCATGAATGATCAGCAAACTTTTTGGAAGTTCATCCATGTTTCCCAAAACGTTAATAACTCACCAATTCAATGAACTTCACTAAAGTTCCACCATATCTCTCCTCGAAAGACAGCGAGCAAACTTCATGATTATCTGGAAACTTCCAATTATTTTATTCAACTGCTGAGAAGTTCAATCAACTTCTCGCATGTTCATTATAAATATTTCCACCCGATCTTCATAGATATTCCGAACTTAATTAAATTAAATTTTTAAAGAGTGCGTTCAGTAAGAAACTTAGAAGCTTATATAAGTTCTGAAATGATGCAAAATAGATCCGGTATAAAACAAAATTTACAAACACCAGCAATGCAGCGATGTTTTTGCGTTTGGTCTAAACAAATAAATCCAAACCATGATTTGAACCACCGTTGGAGATGCCCTTAGAAGATCTGACTACACGTGCCAGTGCGAGAAATGAACTTTTCATTCAAGTGGTGGCGAATGTGTTTGAAGTTTGGCGAATTGCGTTTGTAAGGGTGTTAGCACATGGTGAAAGAAGAATTTGGGCAGCTGTGCTCAATGCCGTCTGACGTTGTTTGCCGGATTCCAGAGAAAAGAAAATGGTTTGGACAAATTTTGGCTAGAACCAAGTAGGGGCTACCAAATTTGACAACATTTGTTGAAAATTGGCTCATCCTGTCGCAGAAAAAGGCGTATTTTAAATAAATCGAAAGTGTCTGATGGTAAATCAAACTGGAAAAAGTTTGGGAGCTCAGAGATTTAGATACGAGTAATTTCGGGAAAATAAGGCAAAAAATGTTGGAAAAATTCGGGAAAAATTCAGGAATTTTTATATTAAAATTTTGTGGCCACCCTGATTTATGATAGATGCACTGTGCTCTATCTGAGTATCCTTGTAACGTATGATTACAAGACAAACCGTTGACTTTGGGAGTTTTAACACTTTTTTTTGCTATTTTTGAGGCAGACCACAAAGGACTCTCTAGATGTTTGTGCACAATTGATTTTCTTTTCTCAAGTTCCATCTTCTGTAATTTCGAGATGCGCCGATCAATCGAAAAAAAATCTCACCAATTTCTTTCTTAATGAAACATCAACAAATGCCTGTTAAAAGTTTTTTGTTCCAACCACCAGGGATGCGGTGGTGTATTAAGCCGTGCGTCTAGATTTACTTTGAATCGAGCTTTATTTCACGCGGTCTCAACCCAACGGACATCATCATCTGTTCCCGTTGTTGGCACGGCCCTTCCTGGCTCTCACTGTCACTTGAATGTTGGCCGAAGCCCGTCATGGACCAGGATAACTCCCCCACAGCGTCCGAAGAAGGGCGCAAGGCACCGATTGTGGCAATGACCCCCCCACAAGCAGATTTCTGTGGACACAAGTTACATCGTGTGGTTGCATTCTGCGGCCGCTACATTCAACGATTGAAGGAGCGCATAGAGTTGCGCAGATCTGAATCAGCTCTTCCTACGTTGGCCATTAGTGGCCGAGTAACGGGTGTCCACTAAATAATGAGAACGAAAAGAATGGGTCAGGAAAAAAATACCAGTGAAGTTTTGTTCAAACTGATTTATTTGATTAAAAGGGTCAACTTAAATCTTCAAACTAAGTTTAGTGAATATTGTCATATGGTCCGTGGCTCCGCCAGTGGCGCAGCTTAGTCGTTATGCTGGAACATGACCGTTGGACGGCAGCCACATCGATTTTTCGGATGCAGCTTTGATCCTGTTGGTAAGTTGCTTGGTGTTCTTGGCCTTCCAATTATCCTTGTATACCATGGAGCTCAAAAGACCGAAGAAATCCTCGATAGGACGGCACTGTGGCAAATTTGTCGGATTCCGGTCTTTGGGACATATGGTATATTTTGGCTCTCCAGAAACGTTAGCGTTTTTTTGCGTAGTGCGATGATGCCTTGTCCGGCCAAAACACGTATTTGCCATCCGAGTGATGTTGTTTAAGAAATGGGATGAGTATTTTCTGCAAACACTCTCTTTGGTACACCTCCTGGTTGATGGCCAAACCGCTTGGATTGAACCACGGCTTCGAAATACCCTTATCGGATATTACGATGTATAACATAACCTTCGATTCAAATTTGTGCTTGAACTTATACATTACTTTTGGAGGAGTAGTAGATTTGTCCTTAGTGTAGAATCGGTCGTTTCCCGGTATCTGAGACTTCGAAAGAGGAAAGTAGCTTTCGTCGTCCAGAACGAAAGATTTTCCGCCGTAATTCCGAGTCATCCAGCGGCATTGGGATTTCACGGTTTGAATCTGCTCATCTGTGTACTCTGGGGATCTGGTTTTCTTTCTACACACTATTCCTTCTTTCTTTAGCGTCTTGCAGATGAGTGACTTCGAACAATGGAACTTTCGGGCTGCTTCCCGTTGACTTACCGAATCCTTGTTGTTGAACATGCTGCGCAGCGAGCGGAGCGTTTTCTCATTCATTATTTTCGCTGGACGGCCGCAACCTTTCTTCCGGGTTACTCTCATGCATGCCAGGATACGGTATACGGTGGATACCGGAACTTTTCACGACAAAAATGGTCCACCGTGTATTTTTTCCACGATCTTCGTTCGCTTGAAAGAATTGTACAACGCGCGCGCGCAGTTCTTCCTGTTTCGACGGCATGCTGAACACGACTGAACATGTTAGAGTGAAATAAGAGTGTATGAAAATTTTCTGGAGAGTGCAACGATTCATTCATCTAAAGTGACATTTCTATGCGGCCGTTTTTGTTCTGATGGAAAAGTATTGAAATCATTCTCATTTTTTAGTGGACACCCGTTAATTTCATCATTTATCGTACCACTCGCCACTTGCGAGCTACAACACGCTGGACACTTGCTCTACCGTTTGGCACAGAAGGAAACATTTGCTGCGGAACTAGCGGATCTCGCGAATGGCGAACGTGTCGCGAGCTTTTCTTTCGCTAAAGTGGCTGAAACCCTTAGGCTGCCGATCTACATCAAGTCAACAGTTAAAAATCGTGATCCTACGAAAGTCTACTTGGCTATCTTCGTCTGCTTCTCAGCCAAGGCGGTCCACATCGAGCTAGTGAAAAATTTATCGACTCCAGCATTGCTAGCTGAACTCCAGATCTTCGAACTCCATTCGGACTAAGCTACTACCTTCAAGGGCGTTTTAAATACACTGAACCGAGTCTACCGCATGTTGAAGACTAAAGCCGCCAATCGAAACCAAATCTTCGACTGGTGCTCCGGAATCGAAATTGTCTTTTTCGGAGTCGGCAAAGAACCACCTGTTGAAGGAAGTCGGTAATGTCGACCATGCCTACGGGGATCCGCTGGCCTTGTGGGCACAATTCGAGATGTGTCTGAATTATCGACCTTTGACATCAATACCGGAGGACCCAAACGACCTAGACGTCTTGACCCCGCCGCATTTACTTGTTGGAATCAATCTCCAAGCGGTTCCGGCATCCAACTGGAAGGAGACTACCGGCAACCGTTTGAAGCACTGGGATCTCACCCCGAAGCATCTGCATCAGATCTGGTCCCGCTGGTTTCCGAATACTTGCAACAGCTGCAACTTCGCGCAACTAAGGGTTGTAATCCACTCGTCACCATCGAGGTCAGCACCATCGTCATCATGAAAGAAGGCAACGTTCCACTGGAAATAACCGGTCCCCGGCCATCAAGCGTCAGGTGCGTCTTTTCGTCCTTGACAAGGAGCGCTTCGCAGGGAAAACATCCTTGACGAGCACCTTCAACCGCTGCCTTTGGGTCGGCGCTTGCGCTTTTGACACGACCGGCGTTCCACTTCCTCATGACGATGTCCGTTGTTGGCCTAATAATGTTTGACCGTCTGGCCGGTCGAACGGATCTCCCGGCTCAAGGAAGCATTTCAGCCACCTTGCCTTCCGTCATCCGCAAAACCATCGGACAGTCAGAACCCGGTTTGCGCTTGATGCTGCCTGGCTGTATGCGACCGACACAAGGTATGGCACAATGACAGAGTTCTTCGCTCCGGGGTAGAACCGGCGGTGATTACAAACCATCGAACGTCGTTGCATAACTGCTTTCACCATGAATGCATGTAAACGCACTGATAGAGCTGTTTTTTTCGTTTCTAGCCTACTTATATTTATTAACTATTCACCGGTGGAACCACCAGAGATGGCATTTCGCACTAATTTAACGTCGTTATGTGGGATTTGTACCTGCACAGAGGATACAACCATAACTCACTGCAGAATAAGCAAAGTGCTCTTTATTTCGGTGTTAAATAGGCAGAGTGAAAGTGTGCGCCTGTGATGGGACGGCTTGGAGCGTGTGAATCACTCTCTCTTTTGAACGATCGCTCTCACATGCTCTCATCTGTCTTTGCCCATTTGCTCTCGCCTGCAATCGCTGCCGCGTACACTTATGTTCTTTCTGTGATTTGCTGGTGCGATTGATAGTGAACATGTCGTCAGAGTTGTAGAAAATGTCCGAAAAAAACCAAGCAGGAAGAACATTCACATCACTGTTGTACACTCAGTAGCAAAAAAAAAGCCGAGGAAAATTTTGCTTCGAAAAGATGCCATGTTCAACCTACTGTAACTTTGTCAATTATCAATATTTTTAGCTGAAACTTTCACCACACTATAAACAATGTATAGACCTAATGTGGTCGGAATTTTAAGTTGATCAGGTTCATAAATTTTAAGTTTTCATTACATATGTGAAAAAAGTCATTTTTGGACATACCAATTTCAAAAATCCGTATTTCTGTGAAAAATTTAGATAACATATTTTAAATTTCACAATAGCCAAAAAATACATAGGAAATAATGTGGACAAAATTTGAACTGTTTCCATCAAGCGGTTTGGACTACAGCTGGCGTCAAAGTTGACGCACCAACATGAGTATTTCCCTTTTTCACCCGATATTGACCATGCTGAAATATCGGTGCAAAAAAAAGCCGAGGTGAATTCATCTTATTAAGACACATGATTTGTTACGCCTGAAATATCCAAAATAACTAGTGTAACCCACGAAGAACTTCAAAATATGGCATACAGCATCAATTGGATTGAAAAAACTACGTATACAGTGTTATACAGTATTATTAGAAGAATTCACCTCGGCTTTTTTTGCACCGATATTTCAGCATGGTCAATATCGGGTGAAAAAGAATACCATGTTGGTGCGTCAACTTTGACGCCAGTTGTAGTCAAATCGACAGTTGAAATTATGTCCGCATTATTCCCTATGTATTTTTTAGCTACTATGCAAATTTAAAATATGTTATCTAAATTTTCACAATACAGTTTTTAATTGTATGTCAAAAATGGCTTTTCACATATGTAATGAAGCAAAATTTATGAACCTGATCAACAGAATTTCGACCGCATTTTGTCTATACATTATTTATAGAGCAGCATTCATTAATTATGTCACGCTTTTAGGGGAGGAGTTCAGAAAACCGTGACATTTTGTGACAAACGAGGAGGAGGATTAAGCTGAATCGTGACATCACATTTTTGAAAAAAACAAAACAAAATGATATTCTTATGCAATATCGCCTACTACTACTATCTGTTCACGCCCCTTCGTAAACGAACAGCAACAGCAGTAATCATGCAGCACTCCACACCGCTCGCATAAGCTATGCCACGCCCTGTTCTGCAACTTTCCATCGTTCTGGAACTTTCCATGTTCTGGAACTTTCCATTGTTCTGGAACTTTCCATGTTCTGGAACTTCTAGCAGTAGCAGCAATATAAAGTGTGGTAGTTTCCTTAAAGTATTGATGGTGACAAAGTACAGTAGG
This sequence comes from Aedes japonicus, assembly GCA_034211315.2. NCBI lineage: Eukaryota > Metazoa > Arthropoda > Insecta > Diptera > Culicidae > Aedes > Aedes japonicus. The sequence continues at coordinate 6,554 of JASCZW010009406.1, read as the reverse complement.
TTGAACATGGCATTTTGGGGCAAAATTTTCTCGGCTTTTGCTACTGAGTGATATATTAGCAGAAGAACCCACGCCAGTGAGCTCACTGGGGCGCACGCGTCAGAGAACTTATCTGCTTTCGCTCCTGTGAGTTTTAGAGTTCTTCTTCTCAATTCAGAGCGATCGAGTGTAGTGTGAATAAAAAAAAATGTCCACTCATATGCGGGGTTGCCATATGTACAGATTTAAATTGACAGATATTTGAAATAAACTCAAAAGATTCTGAAGATTCATGGCAATTGCTTGTCCACTTTAAAACCTCATTTATCAAAAAAATAACATATTAACATAACTTCATTAGTTATTTGAAATCATTTGTAAAGAAAATTTGATAGAATTTCCCAAAGATTCTATGAAAAATTCTCTAACATTGCTTGAGATATTCTTTCTGGCTTTTCTATAGGTATTTTTCAGGAATTTGTAGCCATTCCTCCAGCGATTCTTTCAGGAGTTTCTACTGGCATTTCATTCGCTGTTTTTCAAAACTTTATTGAGATGAAATTTATTTATTTCCCTGAACGAGTGATGTTTTGTGATTCTAAAAGAATCTCTGGAAGACACCTGAAAGAGCAAAAACTAGAAGGCAATTCATGAACTAATTTTTTTATTGAATATCCTGATAGGTTGGAGAAATTTAAGATTTTTTTTTTGCATGAATTCCATAATCTCATTTATTTAATTCTTCATTTTAAAAATTCTGCAGAGGTTTTGTAGAATTATTTCTTATCTTTTGTCTAGAATGTTTGCAAGGATTCTTGGATATAATTCTCCAGAAATTACTTCAATAATTTCTTCAAGTATTCTACTGGAGCAGTGATGGCTCCACACAATTTGGCGGAGTTTCCAGAAGGGATTTATACAGAATTATTGTTCTTTCAATATTTAGATATTTTCATGCCTTTACGCAGACCAACATCCAAAACCGCCTGAGTCCGGACACCATCTAAATTCTAGATACAAGAAATTTATGTACACACATCATAACAATGGTTGTTTGATAATTGCATTTCGGTTTTGTTCACCTATCCTTGAACTTTTAGTAATCAAAACAAACACTGTATGATTCATTATCATGGCAATACTGACCAGTCAGAATGACTTAAGTGCAATGATCGATTTCTCCCGAGAATTCGAAGGAATACTGGTCCTTTTTCCTGTAGAAAGACGATCCGTGCTGCTGTAGTGTGGTGTATGGAAACCGATAATTGCACTTAATACTCCTTTAGAATTACAACCTATATTACGGGAAGACCGTTTTGTATAGGTTAATCAAAATAGAAGGGTTTTGATGTGCAAATATCCGTTTTATTTGAAATTCAACGCAATTATAAATAAAGAAGTGAACAGAAAGTATGGAGCAAAGATTTTTGCCATGATATTCTGCAGTTAAACAGAGATAACATTTTTTGTTGGCAAAAATTAAAGATGGAAACGAAAAATGATGCGGCAACACTGCTCACATGCGCTATCTGCACGCACACGGGCAGAAATTGAACTCAATTTGAGAGGCCGCTTTATTTACTCAGTCGCATGGGAACTGTGGCTCAGTTTCGTAAAACGTGGAGTTACTTAGTCTACGAGTGACTCCATGTTTTACGAAACTGATTGCCCTCTCAAATTGAGTTCAATTTCTGGCCGGACAAACACGGTGGTGAATATGAACAAGTGAGAAGAGCTCTTGTCGAGGTAGGAATAGTGTGTGGACAAATTAAAATCTCTCTTTACCACACTGAGGATATGGACATGACTGGGAACCACCATGCTGGAAAAAGGTGAAATTGGTTTTTTTTAATGCTAGCATTACATTCTAGTAACCATCAACGTCAGAAATGAATTCAATAGCAAATTGGGCATCTATCGCCAAAGCACTATACATAATGATAGTTCCTGAATAACTATTTGGGCTTTCAGAGGAGGTTTTTCTAGAAACATGTGCTGGTTCATGAGACAGATATAGAACAGCTATCAATCAGAATCTCGGCAGTTGCCTAAGACTCAATCTTTGTTCCATCGTTCTGTTCAACAAGAATTCTATTAAAACTTGGCACGTGGAATCTTTGGAAATTCTTAAATTTTTGCCTTCTAAAAATCCTTAAGTTTCTTGTGGCTTCTTTCTTAAGAAGAACTCAATAAGAACACCCTTTCAACAATATATTACAACACGTATCATCACAAAGTTGTTAATGGAAGTTTTCAATATTGATCTTATCAATCCCGATCCCCTAATATTCCCTTATCAAGTAACACCCAACAATCGTAGACAAACTCTGGTTCATCCATGCATACGTTCCACACCATAAGGGCATCAACATCAAGTTTTTTATGTGTTTTCAAAGCCCACCATATCCAACACGCAGTGACAATAACGAAGAAACGCGGCAACGGATTTTTTTTTTCGATTGCTCATAACATCATAAACTTTTATCATCTTCCCAGGATTTCTTTCCTTTTTTTGTATGCCACGTAAGGCTATAGTTGGCTGAAAATGTGAACTGGCTAGAATCCCTCAACTTCGGAAAGTATAAGGTATCGCTTTTGCATATGTCGATCGGAGAGTGAGGATGGGCTCTTTTCGAAAGTTGAGAAAAAAAAAACTTTTCTCCATTCCACAAAGTAACAAAAGCAGCAACCTTTCGCTGGATGGCGAAAACAACGTCGTTGAGATACGGGATGAACTTTCATCCTGCGCTATCGGCAAACTTTTTACGGCGGGCGCCAACGAACCGTCGTTCGTCACCTGTTATTTTTCCCGCCGTCGTCGTTTTTATAGTTGTTGATGGCATGGCTTCGAAAACATGGAGTGATAATTTTCCGAAAGTGAAGTTATTTACTTGGTTACATGTTTTCTATCCAAGTAGGATATTTCCATGCTTACTTCGATGGCGATGAAGATGGTGCGATTTCCGAGCAATAGTTTTAACGGATGGCATGAGGATTATTCGAATATACCAGAACAAAACTTTCAACAGTCAAAAAGCGTGAATAGCTTTACTCGATCCACTCGTCAATTAAATTTTGAAATTTGCCAAACAATCGTTTTTTGAAAGGTATCACATTTCTCATTTCCGAAATAATTGGACTCTCAGCGAATTTGGAGTACTAGATCGCGAAGAATAGTTCCCCATTGTTATCATCATCATCATCATCATCATCATCATCATCATCATCGTCATTCGGGAAGTTTGTCAAATTTGCCTATGCTGTGTGCTGAAATTTAATTAGATCCTTTCCACCGTAACCAAGGGGTTCCATCTGCAGTCTGTTTGCAGTTCCGCCAATTAAGACAAACTCTCACGAAACTTGTGACATCGTCCTCCTTCGCCTGTGTAAGTGTAATCAAATAACGCTGAACGTTTTCCAGTAGTGGAGTTTATTTTTTGTTGCCAAAACATGTCGGTTGTTCCTGGGAATGAGTGGTATCTAAACAGAGTTCTCCGAAATTGTGTCCTCGATAGGGAAGTCGAAGTCTTCGATGACGGTGAACACGAAAGAGCAGCTTCCTGAAATGCAAATATCTTGAGTTGTCATTGCTGGTTGAACTCCCGATTGATGTGAGGCAGGATGTTTATTTCTAATCTTGCGAACGTTTCCTCAGCATAAATTGACCATCTGAGCCAATGTTTGCCCAAACCGTACCAAAGATATGTAAACTCCTCTATCATACACGCTATTTAGTGGAATTTGGGGCAAATGTGCCATAGGGGCAAGGTAGCCACCTGGCATTTTTTCAGTAAAAAATAATTAAATGACGAAATGAGTACACAGGTCAGTTTATTCCTCTTACTAGATTTAGTGTACCGAATTTCATATAAAATAAAGACTGTTCCAGAAAGTATAAGCACACTTTTAAAATAACAAACAAGTCAAGTTTTGTTTTAGTTTTAATAGTTTTATTTGGCAAATCATATTTGTATTAGTGTTTCATATGATATTTTACTCTCGTTTAATCAAAATATTTAATCATAGCCAAGACTCCTAGCTTTTTCCTCGAACATGACCCATTAGCTTCTGCACAGTGGTACTTCTCAGCCTTTTTTACCCTTGTGGCACTTTTTTAAATTCTCGGATGTCGTCCGATCGGTGTGAAATTTTGCATGCAAGGATTTTTGGGGCCGGGGAAGGTCTTTATGATAGTTAAAGACCCTCTCCTTCTCTGAAAGAGGCACTCCCATACAAATGACACACTCATTTCTAAATAACTCAAGAACTAATCAAGCAAAGAAACCTAATTTAGCATGTGTGATGTTTTAAAGGCGAAAAAGATTTCTATGAGGGTTTCAGATCTCTCGCCGTCCTGAAAGGGGGACTCCCATGCAAATTAAATACAATATTCTGTATAACTCGAGAACTAATCAAGTAAATGGAACCAAACTTAGCATGTGGAAGTTTATGAAGATAAATGCTGATTTGAGACCCTACCCTTTCTGTAGGGGGGGGGGGAGGCTCCCTTACAAATAATTACAAATTTATGCATAACTCGAGAACCAATCAAAGAAAATGGAATTAAATTTGGTATATGGAGGTTTTTGAAGAAGAGAAATGATTCTATGATGAATTGAGACCACTCCGCCTTTTAAAAGTGGAGGGGGATCTCCCATACAAATGAGACACAAATATTTTTGCATGTTTCGAGAGCTAATCCAGCAAATGGAACCAAATTTGAGACTCTTCCGCCTTCTGAAAGGGGGTTCTTAAACAAATGGAACCCAAATTTCTGAACTAATAAAAGCAAATGGAATCAAATTTGGCATGTGGATTTTTGAAGGAGAGACATATTCCTATGGTGGTTTGAGACCCCTCTGCCCTCTGAAGGGGGGGCAGGGGGGCTCCCATACAAATGAAACGCAAATTTTTGCACGATTCGAGAACTATTCCAGTAAATAAAACCACTTTGGCATGTGGGGGTTATTGAACGCAGGATTTTTATATATATATTAAAATAAATTTCTGTCTGACTGTCTGTCTGACCGATCGGAGTGAAAATGTGTATGCAGGGATTTTTGGGGCTGGGGGAGGTTCTTATGATTGTTTGAGACCGCTTCCCTCTTCGGAAAGGGGGGAGGGCTCCCATACAAATGAAACACAAATTTCTCCATAACTTGAGAACTAATCAAGCAAATGGAACCAGAATTGGTATGCGGGGTTTTTGAATGCAAGAAATGTTTCTATGGTGATTTCAAACACAAATTTCAACCAAACCTGAGAATTTTCCAGGTAACTAAACCATCACCACTGTGTATTGTCTGGGTAAGAAGAATGTTCTAATAGAAGTTTAAACCCCTTTTTAGTCAAAAAATTAAATAAAAAAAAGCATCAGTGCTTTGGAATATTTATTCATTTAAGTGTAGCAACGCTCGCACCAGGATCAGCTAGTATATATATAAAAATGAATTTCTGTCATTATGAACCTTATAGACTCGGAGACTACTGAACTGATCGACGTGAAAATTTGTATGCAGAGGATTTTGGGGTCGGGAAAGGTTCTTGTGATAAAAAATACCCCTCCCATCTCTGAGAAGGGCTCCCAAACAAATTAAACACAAATCTCTGAACTAGAAATTAGAAGAAAAATTAGTAACTTCATTTAATTCCAACTACCTTTGCTTATCTTTGACAGATACGCGTATTTCCAAGTCGAGTTATTGAGTACGAGACACTGAAGAAATCTGCACATTGTAGACGAAATTCGCGCATCTGTCGAAGATAAGCAAAAGTGATGAAATTAAGTTATGGAAGTTCCTAGTGTCTAGTTACAGGTATTCCACTAAACAGCTCAAACCCTCTAGGGGTTCACAAATCTCTGCATAAAGTGATAACCAATCAAGCAAATGGAACCACATTTGGTATGTAGAAGTTTTGAAGGCAGGAAATGTTTCAGTGAGAAGTTTGAGACCCCTCCCCATTCAGAAAGAGAGGGGTCCAGGAAACGGATCTTAAGATAGTTCGAGATCACCCCAGCCACGCGAGCCCAGCCCTCCATTTCAGAAAGGTGGGGATATACAAATGAAATACAAATATCTGCAGAACTCGAGAACTTATCGAGCAATGGAATTAGCAAATGAAACCAAAAAGGATTCAATTGTGGTTTAAAACGTCTTTGTCTTCTGAAAAGACGAGGGAGAGGAGGGGGGTTCAAACAAATGGAACACAAATTTCTGCATAATTCTAGAAGTAATTAGCAAATTGTACTAAATTTGGCAAGTGGAGGTTTTTTAACGCAAACAATGTTTCTACGGTGGTTTGAAACTCGTGTACCAAAATAAATACAAATTTCTGCATAACTCGAGGAAACCAAATCAAGCAAATGGATACTAATTCGGCAGGTGGAGGTTTTTGAAAGCAAGAGAATGACTTATAGGTGACTCGAGACCCCTCTCAGCTCTGAAAGGTGTGAAATTAAACACAAATTTCTGCATAACTCGTCAGAACTTATTAAGCAAATGGAATCAAATTTGCCATGTGGTGGTTTTCAAAAGAGAGAAATGCTTCGGTGGTGGTTTGAGACTTCTTTGCTT
>JASCZW010009405.1:0-42735 GCA_034211315.2 Aedes japonicus | reverse complement strand
TTTCCTGCATCATAATTAACACACAGTTTTATACGTTGAACCAGTTTTTTCATCTTTGTTTTAAAGATTAGACACACCACCACAATAAGCGAATTATTGGAGCTGGCTGTATCGATGAATGACCATCAAAGAATGGTTATGCTGCTTTAAGTTCTCGTCTTCATTGAATGTCATTGCATTCCACTGGTGAGAAACAATGGAGTTTTGACTCACCAGATAGTGAATATTCAACAACAATGAATGACGACCAAGGTAGCGGTCAATCTCAAAGAGAACCCAACAATGACACCTCAGTGGCATGATCAACATGGTGGGCTACATTCCACCTTCAACAGCTGGCATCATGGGTGCAGTTAAATGAAGAGAAAACATACAATGCATTGGTACATACGGTTTCTGGATGAGTCCGTCATCAGTGTCCTCCGATAACTCCATCACCCAACATCATCATCGCGTAACGGCCCGCTACCACGTTAAATTGTGTCTGCTGAAACTACCCACTTACCTGGCAGCTGATGGCGGAGTTCGTGAAAATGCCAACACCAGCAATCACACCTACAACAAACAATGAATGGCAGCAATGGAGCACCGGACATTACAATGAGCTGGAGATTTTGTAATAGTTCTGCTGTTAAACAGGCCAACAACAAAATTGTCGGGTGTTAACGCGAAGGTCAGCAGTAAACCGCAATTTTCGCTGCAATTTACTTTCCACAACCAGTAATGGCGCACATTGATTTTGAGTTGCAAATCATTTAAGTAAAGTCAGACGGTAAATAACGATGTCACCGTTATTTTTCTTCTTTAATGGCGACTATTTACTGATGGTAGTGCAGACGGTACCGATCAAGTCGGTTTGCGGACGGAAGACGATAACTTGACTACAACTTCATTGTTATGTCAGTTTTTCCGTACAACCCTCAACATCAATTTCTACGAATTAACTGTCTATTTGTTTTTAATGCCATGATACGCATGATCATACATTTAACCGGAAATGCCGTCAAGGATTGATGATGGAATGGCAGTGCTGGTGAAGGACATTTCCATGCGTTACCGAACTGTTTTGGGCATGTATGACTTTGATAAGGCGATGATCTTTCTTTATCAAATTTTTTGAATTTCAAAACTGGTGTCTGGAAAATCGACTATTTTAGCACTTCCTGCTGATGGCAGATTAGATGGAAATATTGGTCAAAAAAAGGTATTGATTGACTTTGGCGCCCAACCACTTTGTTGAGGATACAATGAGGAAAAGGGACTGACAGGCATGAACAAAAAGGATGCGTCAATTTTTGTCATGAATCAATTGAAAAAACGTATGGGCACTTTAAAGAGGCTGGGGAGAAGCGAAAGCGTATGGTCGTTATAATAAAAACAAGAAAATAAGCGAGTATAGAGCGAAGCAGCAAAAAAGAACATGATGGATTACAGAAGATGGTTTTCACCAGGTAAGTTTCAATTTTAACATTACACCATTGATAGAACAGGTTGTTTTCAAACCACGGGCGAAGGATTACCACAGATTATATCATGACACTATTGGAGGTTGGTTTGGAACTCATATTACTTTTTTCTGAATATTCTTAAATTTTCGACGGTGAAATGGGACCGGTTCAGGCATGTTGGACCCAGCACCACAATGACTGATCAGCTTTGATGTCGGAGAACGGGTTAATGAAGCGCTGCTATGAGATAATGTTTTTCGTCATTTGTTGACGACGATGGAACCATATTACTTATCATGCATCTAACGCAGAGCAGTAACTGGTTTCGTTGGAACTGATGTTTACAATGGACGGTCCAAATCAATTACTTATAATTAGAATGAAGATTTTCAGACCTCTTCATATTATTGCTAAACCATCCAGTTTTTACGTTTTTATTAAATCTAATTTTGTTTATTATGGTACAAGAGGTTTGTAATTTTAAGGTCAGGCTTATAAGAACCTTACACGTTTTTTTATGATGATATTAAACGGATTTCAAAATTCTTTTTACTATTATTTCAAAGAGCTATTTTTATTTTATAAACCTCCTAAATGCTGTTTGAAAATGTCGTATTAGGACTCATATTATTTTATTGTTGGTCAATTGAAAAACCATTTTAAAACCATTGTGCCTCCAGCAAATGCACTAACCGGCTAATGGGCATTGAGGAAAGCTACCAAGCGACCATATAGTTTATAGTAGCAATTGCTAAGATAAATTTTTCCGTGGCTTTGAACAATGTTACCAGCGGCATTTTGATTCTCCATAATGACGAAAAGAATAGGATCTGCGCGTTGCTTGACGCTAATCCAAAGGCCACGTGAAATATTGGAATTGAATAAATTTAACGTAAAACCTGCCATTGCAATACGCTGTTTCATTACAATAAACCAGGAAAATTACAGGATTTGTTAGATTCGCCCTATGAAAAAAAAACCCTAGAATTGTTAAACCGTTGAAAGATCAATGGAAAAGGAAGTTGATGATGGGCGTTTCGAGCATCATGGTGAGATTTTTACTGTGAGACAATTCCAGTCTTATATTGGAAAAGGTGGTTTGCAAAGGGATAAAACAAATGGCTTCCGTGTTTGCGGGTTGTATCCTTTTAATGCAGATAACGTTGACTATTCTAAGTGTATAGCTACGACGGAATGTTCAAACATTGTTATCACTTCCGACAGTGTGAACGCGTTGTATTTTCTCAAAAACATCGACAATCTTAGATCACTAATAATTAACGAGTCAAGTTCATCAGAACATTCCATTCCAGCAATATCGATTGTTCCACTAGAAGACAGTGAAATTAATGGATGATCTCCAATCCCACATATTGTTCCCAGAAACAGACGGTAACTGGAAGACTTCTGCAAATGATATCGAGAAAACTACAATTGCGTGGATTCTTAATTACTGGTGAGAGAGTCTCAACTGATTGTTCACCAAAATCTAACTCGTTTTATCTTTGTAATACTTGTAAAACCGATAGTCGAGCAATCTCAACCAGAAGCACTTTAAGATGTTATCAACTAAAGAACTGAATCTAGAAAGACCAGCATTTCTAACTTCCTCAAGTTGCCACCATCACCTGGCAGCGGAAACATCGAAAGTAACGAAGAAGCCATCCGCCTGAACGCCGCCAACGATTGAGAAATTTCACCAAACTAAGAATGCGAACGAATGAGAAGACGGTGTATATTAAAAAGCAAATGCAAAATGTTGAACAAATAAATAAGATTAGAGCGTAATGAATGAGAATACATAACTGCAGCAACTTGAAGCTAAACAAAGAAAATATGAGGAGCAAAAAAGAAGAAAATGGCTGCCGAATTATAAAAAACGTGGAAGAGCAAAGAGAAAAGTTAAAAAATATCGAAGAGAGTTGTAAATAAAGATAAGGATAAAGATAAGAAAATAACTGGATGCAAACAAAGAAAGGTGATGAATAATGTTGCGGATATTCGGAAAGCAAGAAAAAAGAAAGAAAATTGAAAAACCGTCATCCATAACTATGTTACGTTTGGAAAATGATCTTAACACTTCTATGAAAATACCGTCATAAATAAATGAACTTTATATCATTCTGAAATTTCTCATAATAATTGAATAACCACATGGTTGCATTCAATTTAAAACATTAAAACGAAATTTCTTAGGGTGTTGGTACCGTATTCAAGTGTAAATGTCTCGAGAATTGAAGTGAATCAGAACCTTACGTCACCTACTTCACTGTTTCTCTCACGCATTTACGAAATTGACCCAAATTTGAGTGAAGCCAAGTGCCAAGTGAGTAAAAGTTACTTCTTTGATATACACCATTTGTCATAAGTACAAAATAGTAGGGTACTATTAGAAAGTATATGTGATGAGGTGATACCAAACATTTCAATACCTCGTAAACAGTTAAGGGGTAGGGAGGTTGTTGGCAAATGTCCACGGTCCATACTATTTTTGGAAATTTATGTGGAAGATTGTTCACGTCAGAGGGGAGGAGGGTACCAAACATCGGTCAAATCCTCCTGTCCACGTGGTAAATTGGATTGATTCCATTTGTTAGCCGGAAGTATACGCCGATCCACTGCTTTTTTTTCCCAAAGATGTGAATTCCAAGAAAAGTCGATTAATTTGGTAAGGTAAATTGAAATATTCTATAAACTCCTACAGCACATTTACAGCAGCATGGCTAAAATAAGAACTCTGAATGGCTAATATAAGGTCTTTGTGCACACATTACGCAACGCATGAAGAGGGGGTTAAGCAACCGTTACTTACTGTGACATATGGGGGGGAGGGGTGCCTTAAAATCATTACGTAACAAAATGAAAAAATCAAAAAAAAATTAAAAGGGAGTAACAATTTTGCATCCATTAAATTTCCGTGTGCCAAGCAAAGTAGCAAGTAGCAAGAAGAAAAGCCTGTGGAGGATGTTAAGCAATAGTAACGTACTTGGTTCGAGTACTACTTTACCCATGCCCTTTCGCTCAATATTCAATACTTCTATTCTATTTCCAACCCACTGTACACTGACGGACTTTCAACACTTACTCTTCATATCTTTCATTCTAGCAAACATTACTGTCCACTTTTGGTGACTCTTGGTGTTGAGCAAACATCTCCTTCTACATCAAATAGAAAAGGGTTAATTTATACTAGTTGAGAACTATGTTTAAAAATTCTGGGAAATACGTCAAATGAAAGGATTCAATCTATATTTTGAAGAAAAAAATTCAAAACTAAGCCAAAACTTTGTTTTTGTATTATAAATGACGTTTGCCATAATTGGTACACTGCATCAATTATTGCCAAAGTTTTAAATTTTGGTTACTTTCATGGCCAATCGCATGAGTTTCTTATGGGAGTGGCCATAATAGAAACACATTTATGGCCAAGTGGTGCATCTGAAATTTTAAGAAAAATGGATTAGGTCTATCTTTTGATTTCCGACCAAATTAACAATAACATAAATAACAACCGCTATCATTAAACCTTTTTTGTACAATTCACAAAATAATTTTCGTGAAGAGCAAAATAACTCCTCATGGTTGCCTATTTTTTCAAATATATTTTGAGCCGGTAAGTAGAACCAACAATCAATATGCAACTAGCGATTTGAAATTGGATCACTGTTGTAGAACCCCTTGGTCCGAAATACACCTTGAAGTCAGCACCTTATTGTACATATTTGCGCCTTTGTTTTGATTTGCTGTCTTATTTTGACAGAATATTTGAGAGTGTGTTCGTGTGAGTTCATTATTAGGGGCGCATTATTAAGCTTGGGATCGAGCTTGGGACCGATGCGCTAGTACTGACTGAGCCAAGAAAAAAATCGTTTTTGTATGGAACCTACTGGTCTTAGAGTTAGTCTATGGTAGAACTGTCAGTCGTTCATGCAACCACCCAAGAGCCGTTTCTTTTTTATTGGTAACAAATTATCCGTAGCAATTTTCCATAAATCGTACATCTACACGCTGAGAAATACATTGTTCTGTATAGATTCAACAAATTTTATTGTTGACTCACGATTTACCCATAATATTTAATTATTCAAACAATGTACCGATTTAATTTCTTGAACCAAAAATAATTTTGTTTTGTTTCGTAGCGCTACAAATGATCGTTTCTATTGAAAACACAAAAGCATTTATTGTTAAATAAAAAAAATAGCTTTTTGGAAACAATACACCTCTGCATTAATTCAACCAAACCGGTTGAATTGAAAATAAAAAAAAATGTTTTTTTATTAGAACCATTTTTTGTAGAATTTTTTGTTGATTTTACCAAATTATTTTGTTGAATCAATAATGATTTCTGTTAGAAATATCAATTGACTAAAAATATTGGATTCGATTCGAAATTATATTGTTTCAAATATATGATTGCATTAAACTAAAACAATGTGTGGTTTGATTTAATACACAAAAAATGTTGATTCTAATCATTGCGTTCAATCACCCGATATTCCTCTGCGTGTAGCCTACATCAAACGAACTTGTTGCTGCGTCTGTTGTTCTATGTTTCTGCCGTCATGAATTAGTCGTATATAGCGCGCCCTGATTCATTCACTGCCCGGATCAAAAGGAAAACTCTGAATAGTATCAATATAAAATAATATAATTAATAATAATTAGATTTTAATAATTGCAATAGGTCAATATTATGCATTACATATATAATACTGTTGATTTAATTGATATGAATAACAGTTTTTGGTGATACTTAAAATAATTTAAAGACATTTGAATAAACTTGTTGAGCTAATATTTGTAACAGTTTTAAGAACATTCATTAACCTGAATAAATGCAGTACAATGAGTGCAATATTTTTCGTAATCTCTTTATTAGCTTAAAGGCACTTATATAAAATTAATTGAATGATGTTTGCAATCTTCACTAATTTCAAGTATATTAGAATTAAACATAAAAAAACAACAATACACAGCTTTTGTGATGATATTATCACAATTGAGAAATAGGGGGGGGGGGTCCGTGAGCGTTACGTAATTAAAGGAGGGAGTCTGGTCAGACGTTACTTATTGTTACATAGGAGGGAGGGTCCAAAATACTTATTGTTACATAGGAGGGAGGATCCAAAATCCAAGAACACTATGGCCAACACAGGAAACTAGTCAAGATATTTTAATTTTGCAAAAATACTGACCATAACGAATTTTTTCCTTTATTAGAAAAAGTAATCATAAAGATTATAAATAAAACAATCCAATTACGTCAAATGACTTGTACAATTAATTTTAGTAGAAGTACAGTGATCGAAGTACTTTGATTTATTTTTTACAATGACCAAAACCGGTGCACTTACCCTAACTGTATTTTCAATTTGTATGAGAGTATAGTGGACACGTTGTGCAATTGTGTCTCCAGCATAACAATCCATTTAGAAAATTTAGTTTTCAAAACAAGTCGAATAAGAACCAAATTTGTTATATTCTAGACATCCGAACACTAGGAACATATGCTCGTGAGCATGAAAGAGAGAGAGTGGGAGACTTACTCTCAAGAAGCATGAAAACCCACAAATCACCCTCCGTCCAGGGTTACCATCGATGCCTCGAGAAGAGAGCGCCCCATGACCATCCCTAGTTATAGTCTGGTGCCATTTGAAGTTGTTGTTGCTGGTGGCTGGTAGTCTAAACCGTGATGTTACCCTCGTATGGAAGTTGCTCTGATGCCTTGCCGCGAGAACGAGCAGTCGCTTAGCTGGAGAGAGAATGAGAGACAAAAAACTGGAGCAGAGAGTGAGAGAACGTGCACGCGTGGTGGCGATTCCACGTAAACAAGACCCGTCGCCGTTGTTTTCAACGGTCACTCGGCGGTGGTTCGGGAGCAGTTTTGTTTGTTTTGCAGCATGATTTTGGGGTGGATGAAGATGAGAGAGAAAGAGCGAGAGTGAGAAGGCCACGACCACGCATGATCGAGGAGCGTGTTGATTGGCTGTTTTCCCACAACCAGATTGGTGAGTGCTCTCGTGAGTGAAGGAGGGGAAGTAATGCTGCTACGCGGGATGCACCGACAGATTCGTGGTTGCGGATTGCATCCTGTGCAGTCTTTGCTTTGGAGAAAGATGTAAGGGTAGAGAGAGTAAGAGAGTGAGTGTGACCGAGACCAACCGAAACCGGTCGTGTGTTTTCCGGTGATTTAGTTTGATTTCTTGCCTACGCGGAACGTGACGTAGTAGTGCGTTACCGAACGTGATTTTGCACAGGATGCGAGTGTCCTGGTTGGCAGCAGGTGTTGGGATTCGAAAATCCCTTAGTTCAAGATTGTCTTGCTTCCGGAACCACCGCGCGCGAGACGAAGGAGAAGGATTACAGCATTGCTAGGGACTAAGGACTAAGAAAGAGTAAGACGATTCCTAGGGCCATTCATCGTGGAAATGGCTTGATCTTGCTGAGAAGATTGGTTGCGGAAAAGTGTGAAAAAGGAAGAGTTGTAGTTCGGCGAAAAAATTCAGTGCATGGCCGAGGGAAAAGTCATAAAAATAACTGCAAGTTCGATTGGTGTTTTTTTATCGGATGCGGAAAGGCTATTTTCCCCGACAATGGGAAAAGGTTGCTTTTTTTTTAGTTTGTGGGATGAAAAACAAACTGGATGGTGAATGTGCTCTGTTGGAAGTGGTTGAAAATCATAGTGCTCAAAAGTTGCTTTTGGCTGGGCAGAAGTGCAATTCATTCTGCTGTTATTGGTGTGCCGTTATCGTATTGTGACTGCCCTGGTGAATTGTGAAAGTGTCCAGTGGGTGGCACGGGCAGTGGTGATTTAAGCCCATTTCCCTTTGCTCGTTTGCGTGATCCCACGTGGCCTGGTTATTGCGCCCAACCAGCAATATTCGAGTTTTGCAGACACGAGTAAACAAACTCATTCCGGCAACGACAAAGTGCGAGATAAAGAATAATTTGCACGAGTGAGTGTTTGCTTCAATTATCGTAGATTCACGTTACCTGAACGACTGAAAGGTAAATCCCACGAAAAAAGAGAAAAAAATGGTGCAAGTTATCATCATCATACTCAGAGTCTCCCAGCCGTGATTGGCGTGAAGAAAGTAAAGGTGCAACAGAGTGAAAATGTAAATTAAGTTGATTGCATAAAAAGAGTCCAAACCACCAACACCGGCATCGAGGGCGTGGGATAATGAAGAGAGGTCGTGAGAAATACTGTTTATCGAGGGCTTATAACTGATGAATAAATAATTGTTTATTAATTAATGGTATTGTGAATTATTTTTCCGCATTTAATAAGTCCGCAGCACAGCGAACGTGAGCATGTGAAAGTTTATGCATCAATGGATTTTGCAGCGGCTGATCCAAGTCAACTATTTCGCTTTCCCGCACGATACAAAAAGCCCTTCCATGAAAAAGTGAATACAAACAGGGTGATAAAAACTAACCACAAATTCAGAATCGTTGAATAAACTACCGTTTTTTATGATCAATCACCCCTTGTTCAAATGCGCACCGTTCGAAATCCACCGAACCTGAAAACTGACCATTCAAACTAAATCGAACAAATCAACATGTACTGAACCAGAATCGGGATCGGAATATAGCAGAATTAATCTACCACAACCACAAAGTCGATCCGATTCTGAATTTTCCGATTGAAAAAAAAACAACAAGAAGAAGAATTAATCTACCACAACCACAAAGTCGATCCGATTCTGAATTTTCCGATTGAAAAAAAAAACAACAAGAAGAAGATCGTCAGAAAATCAACGATAACCATAATCAACGGGAAATGCTTGCACTACAGGCAGTGAAAATTGATGCTGAATTATTGATCGAGTGGCAGATTTAATGCCAATTTTTATCCGAATCCCGGAAACCAGTGGCCGGAAACGCGTGTGAGTCAGTTCTTGCTGTTGCTGCCACCATGTTTGTATGCAGCGTGATATGATTATAATAATAAAAAGAGAATTAACGAGGAAGGGGAAATCGTACCATCCCGTGTCCCAATCGCAACAATTCGGTCAAAGATCTCCCAGAGGGAACTTGGCGCGAAAAAAAGAGTAAAAATTAAAAAAAAAAGTTGTGCATATTAAAATGATGTGTGATTATTGAATCAAATTAAAATTAATTAATTGTGTTTGTCCGGTCGACCCCTAGCGCAGGAGGAGCTGAGGGAAAAGCTGAGTGTACGTGTGTGTGCATCCGATTGTAGGTGTATATTGCATGAAAATTATCCTGATTTTCAACCCATATGTAAGGAAAATAAGTGCAAGTTCCAAAATAAAATTTAATAAAGAAGAAAAAGAAGAAGTGAAAAGTGAAGTAGAGTTGTTCGATCTGAGTTTTAATTGATTCGAGCAAATGCAATAAACAGCTGAAAGCTGACACGTCCCACGGCATCAATGAAAACAAGACCGGCAATTTTGCGGCTGGTACATCGACTGCAGCGACCGTCATCAACATCATCATTTCCAACGATGGATTTCCGAAGCGGAATTTTAACGATCATTTACGGTAGGTACAAAATTTTCGGATTTGATGGTAAATAATTGTTGAGCAACGTTTGATTGAGAAAATTGTTGGTTGCATTTATGTGCGTTGCGATTGTTGTTTTGTTTTATTTCTACAGGTGTCGTTCGGGGTCTGAATTTGTCCAAATTTGACTGTACGTTTCGATCATGTAAATATTGGGGCTAGTAGACAAGGACATGTATGCAACCATTTTGACATAAGAACCTGTTGAAGGTTGTTGCTTGAACGAAGTCTTATACATTATTGCTATGGAACATACATTTATGACTTCTTCAACAAAGCAACTGCCACAACGATAAAATTTTCTTCACCCTGTCTCAGCCGTTTCATTCAAATCCTAACTTATTGCGTAGATTCAGGAATTGTGGGGCTCTCAATTATTTCTTCGGCATGTCCGCTTCTATCAGCACTTACTCCATTAAGGATGAAATAATACTTGATATCTATGCTATGCTATGCTATGCTTTGCTCTCTTAGTTTCTTCGTTCTATGCCATCGCTATGGACCCTTGGTTAGACGGATTCCACGCCAAATGACAAATCGACCAAACTTCATGCTCGTTGATTGGAATGAGATTTGGCACATGCTATCGTTGTCGAAGACAGATCATTATCAACTAATAGAAAAATTTGATTTTCGAGTACGTTTTGAAATGGTCGTATGTTGTTTTGCACAAGTTTTATTCAAACAATTTTTACTCTAAAACTAGAGATTGTATGAAAAAACTGTTTGAAAACGAATTGTAGAAAACTAATAGGGGTTTATGAAGGGGAAAATTGTTCAAATGTGAAAACTAGAGGGGGGGGGGATGTTCCACAGCAATAACAAGATAAAACACCTTAAAAATAGATAAAAAATAAAAATATAAAGCAAATATTTATTTTTTCGTCAAACTTCTACCACTAAAACTAAGCAACCAAACACGCATTTCCATGACTTCAGCTCGATGCAGAAGTTTTAGACAAAAACATTTCGGAAGAAGCCATTTTGGGTGCATTTTTGAAACAATGATCATTTCCAAGAAATAAATTTTCATTCGAAGGCAAATTATGATGTATGAGCCAATTTTGAACAAAAAAAAATTGAGCGGAATAAGCTTCTCTGATATTATAGTTTTTTATTTACTTTTTATATATTTTTTTAGAACAAGAAAAAAATTGTGTTTTGCCCTAACTAAATCTTAAACGCAAATACCTTTCAACAACCAGTGGTGTTTTGATTTGTACAGTGTGTCTCACAATAAGTGTCACCTTTTATAAGTCTTGGTTTATTTCAGCTGGGTAATTTTAATAGTGTAATTGATTATACCCGTTTTTTGTGTATTGTTTTGACAGCTTATCGCTGAAGATAAACAAGCGATTTCGTTTGTTTATATTTATCAGCTACAAACAAATTTTAAAATAACATTTGCAAAAGCTAAGACCGTGTCAGATATTCAATAGCCTTAAGCAGTTCGGAGTGAGTAAGCGTTTTTTTTCTCGTACCTTAAAACGATTCGAGGAAACTGGAAATGCCCGTTTTCAACACAAAGGAGGTACTAGACGAACCGCCAGAACGAAGAAAAAGAACAAATGTGTTAGGTAGCGAATAAGATGTTGCCCGGCCATATTTGACCGTAAATTGGGCAAACAATTTCAAATGTCCCCTGTTTCAATGAACATGCTCCTCAGAGATGATCTGGAATGCAAGCCGTACAAGAAACGAGTTCTTTCGTTGACGGAGGGTCAAAAGTAAGCCAGGGTCGGAAGAAGCAGAAATCTTCTGATTCGGTACGGTGACTTCGAGATTTTATTTTCGGATGGAAAGCTCTTCCTCCTCCAGGACAGTTATAATCAACAAAATGATCGTCTGTATGGCAAAAGTCTTGCCAATATTCCAAGAGATAAACTAGCTATAGAGCGCTATCAGAATGTTTCGAAAATCGTGGCATGGAGCGCCGTTTTAACTTCCTTTAGAAAACTTCCTCTTCTTTTCATAGAACCTAACGTAAAAATCAACACTGAATATCACATCGAGCAGGTTTTGAAGAACCATCTGCTTCCTCATGCTTCAACACTGTATGGGAACACTTCATATTGTTTCCAACAGAACTCAGCTCCAGCTCAAAAGGCAAAGAGCGTGGTTCGCGGAATATTTACCCGATTTCATCACAAGCTGGCCTGCATCTTCACCGGATTTCAACACACTTGACTAATTTATTTGGGGTTATATACTACGAAAGGACTTACTTTAAATCGACTCAAGAAAAATTTGGTTGATATTTGGGACCAAATTTCTCAAGAAATCGTGCGTGCCAGCTGCAATGGGTTCACATGGCATTTGCGCATAGTTATCAAGGAAAGGGTGAGTTCGAATTGAATCACTCTGGTTTATTTCTATATCATGTATCTCTAAAATTAAAATAAATGCTATGATTTGGTTGATTTGTTTCGCTGTAACACCTATAGTAAGACACCCTGTACTTGGATTTGCTTACAATTCAATTCCTAATATCAAAACAATCGGATGAACTATTGGAATGTTACCACGAGGATGCTGAATTATATACACTTTTTTTTTTAAATTAAATAGAAGTTAAACATAAACAGTGTCAATATTGCAACTTTTTTTAATATATTTAAATCCTGATATTCGCAATGCAGGGCGACCCCGACGTAGTGGTTAGCACTCATACCTCTCCCGCTAAAGTCACGAGTTCAAATCTCACCCCCGGACAAGTTACGAAAATGCCTAAGAGGTATTTGAGTGACTATAACGGTAGATAACCAGCTCAGGGCTGAAATTCTCGATAATAAAAAGAAATAAAAGAAATTCGCACAGTAATTTAAGCGGAAAAAAGTCAAAAAATAAACTTTTTCATTTCAAAATAAAAATTTTCCGCCAGTCCGGAGCGAAAGAAGAGCGGCTTTGACATCCTCTTCTCGCTGATTATCAGCCACAGCAGCATCTTCTTGGGGAACTTGGTGTGTGAAATGAACTTCACATCCTGCAGCTCCAAAACCAGTGGATGTGACTTCCGCTTCCTGACATGTATGGTTATGTTTGCCAGGTACTTTTTCACTGTTTGGCCGGTTGAACCGACCTCCCGGTCAAGCGCACGCAGCGATGTAGCCACTTTTCCCTCGGGCTTTCTCTTCAGCATCCTTTGGAGATTTTTGTCGCTCAGGGTCGTCGGTCATCCAGAACCGGGCTTTCTTGCGATGCTCTGATTGTTGTCTAATAGTGCCAAGATGTTGTAGATGCCGGAACGGGCGTATCTGGCATCCACAATGTGTCGCACGATGTCCGTTTTCGACGCGGTGGGGTGCCGTTTGTTGAACGCGCACACTTCTGAACGGAGTTGCTTCACTGTTTTTGCCATCACGGTTAGAGTTTGACTGATGCAGCTGTCAAACTCTGTCTCCTGAATCATGGGTTACTGATTGATGCTGCATGAGTAGTTTTGTCAATGCGGGTGAAGGTAAACCCATGAAAAATCGGCAATTTTTGTCCATTTTTCTAAATGCAATCGTTATTGCCGACAGAGTTCCCAGATCACGGGCGCTGTTTAAGACGCACGCCGGTCACACCATATTTTTTTGGATGAAACATTGTTTACTTTGGAAGCGCCTCTGAACAAACACAATAAATGATCGTGTGTACGGAGTAAGTCTTCGTGAAATACCAACTGACAAACGAGGGGTTTAACGATATCAATATGGTTCATAGACAGGGGCATGAAAATGTGTTTGGAATCATTAAAAAAAAGGTTTGGTCTAGATTTGGGATGAAATGTAAGAAGAGGTTTGGCTTGCTAAAATTTTGAAAAGCGTCGATTAAATAAACAAAAGAAAGATTGGAACATCACTAACACCTAATGTAAGTTCAATACTTTGACATGTTATTTAAAGTACAATCGATGAGAAATTCAATCCTGTTAAAGTTATATGTAGGATAAGGGGATGTAATGTTAGCCTAGCTCCTTCATTCGGCCTATATACCAAATGTGTCATTAATTTAGCGATAATCAACAAAATCATGTTGCTATTAGCATGATAGATGTAATCCGAAGCAATTGAGACAATATTAATCAACTTATAGTTGTTCACTTTCGCGTAATTTTCGGTTCCTTGAACTTTTGGGACAACATGATTTCACTGGTTATGCTGAACAGATGATCTACACGATTTCAAGTGATCTAAATTTGGCCTAATTGAATCGATAAAACAAGTAATGATGTACAGAAAATAGTTACACGTTACAAACTTACTGTTCACATAGCTAAAATAACAATGATTTAACAAGGAAATTGTGACCCAATGTTGGGTACATATTTTTTTATATGTTCCCAACTATGGCCTGTTATATCAATAACGTACCAAAAAGGTTGTTATTGGTAAAATTTCAAGTGGAAATGGAAAACTTTATGAGTTATAATTAAAAATGTTATCGCTGGTTGCATAATAGGCTGAGTCAAGGGACACATACCCTATAACAATTTTCAAGTGCACCATTTCTACGTTGCCACCATATATCCTTTATTTTCAAATGCTGATATCCCTGTCTAATTTTTGTTTGTCAGCTGATTTCTGTCAAAACCATTAATTGCTACCAGAGTCTAAATTAAATATTTCCAAATTCTGAGTGAATTAAAATGCCAAAATAATGGACTGTTGGAATCTCGTTGAACAATGTTACATCTTTATGCCTTGTTGGCGTAGTTTGATATTCATACCTACTATTGTCAGTAGCCCCGTACCAACTTATATCAGGTAGTTGCCTCCAAAAGTGTCATGATTTATGACCAACTGAGCTCTGCATCCGTTATAATAGTGCCGATTCGCATTCTGTCCGTGCAATGTGATATATTTACTCAGAGCCATCGCATATATATATATATATATATATTAATCTAATGCTCCCCACCAGCAGAGGTTCTCATCGACGACGGAGCACAGTGGTTCTACGGGTACCAAAAACGTACGTTCTATTATTGGCAGGTAGATTATTTTTCGGAAGTTAGATGATCTATAGAATAGAATAGTTTGTAGCCAACTCCCAACACATGAAATGGTAGTACTTTGTACAATTTTGTTTCCTCTGTTCGGGACATAAACCACTGCGACCAGTAATTAGATCTATTGTAGTATATCCCGTAACCTTTGTTTAGTGCATGTCGATTAACCTCATCACTATTGAGAAATGATGAAGTATTCGGTGTTGTTACAATTGTCATTGTTTGTTTTGTTGGCAAAGAATCGAATTTTATTAAAAGTCTCCGCTATTTAAATCCTTTGAGGAGGAAGAGCACTTTCCAAGGGTGCCCCATTTATCAATTAAAATCAGATTAATTGCAAAAAAAAACAAACAATGTCTTCGATACCTAGTCATAACCAATTCAAACTATAGAACATCAAATAGACAATGAGAATTCACATAAATGAAGACTAACCATGTTTTACTTATTCTAAGCTCATCCTCGCACAAGCGCAAAATGAGTCACTTTTCATAAGACATTAAATGTAATAAGGACTAAGATATGTTCCTTTGACTACAAAAAACAAATATGTTCCCTAGTTTGAATTAATTCGGACTAGAGTTCGGTGGTAGTTCTGATACCCCGTAACGCACCACGAAAAGGTGATCTACCAGCGTTACGGGTTAACTTTGTACTATAGAAGGCGAGTCCTGATATAATAATTATAAAAATATCATCACGTGGTTCTTAAATTCTTTCACAGCTGGAAGTTAAGCCCAACGAAACGCCAAAAAGCCACGTAAACTTAGGGGCCCGAAGATCAGCACACGACACACGACATCAATTTGATCCAACTTACATGATTTTAGAAGAAATATTTGTTTATATTGG
The DNA here is from genome assembly GCA_034211315.2 of Aedes japonicus. Taxonomy (NCBI): domain Eukaryota; kingdom Metazoa; phylum Arthropoda; class Insecta; order Diptera; family Culicidae; genus Aedes; species Aedes japonicus. The sequence goes on along the minus strand of JASCZW010009405.1, from coordinate 26,907 downwards.
CGGTATTTTAGCACGGTCAAGCGCGCACTATTTTACCATTCAAGATAGCGGATTAATTCCAGCTTTGACCTACCCCGCATGTGGATGCGTGGCAAAAGATTGTGTGCTTGAAGCAAAATACTGCTTGGCTCAAACTACTTCTATTAAATTAAACAGCCGGCCGAACACTATCGGACCTATCGACCTCTTCACATCCTTGGTTCTAGCAGAAAAGGATGGGAAGATTTTTCCAAATCCAAAACAGTATAATTTAATTGGCGTACTTTACGCAATAAAAACATAATTAGTAATATATGTTAAATTGTAACAAGATGTACTACAATGGATGTATTGATATTATATTTATCTCCCGAAACTTCTAACAACTCACTTCATTAGAACTCGCAAGTATGTAAAGGATATGGAACTTGATATTCAAACCATTCGAAGCTGACAAACAAATACTGATTATGAATGGTGGTTTTCCTTCACACTTTTTCCGTCCTATGACTTTTTGACTGAAACGGTTATTCCATCCATTTGCATAGATAATTTCTCCAGGATCTGAGATGTGAAACTCTGCTGTAACAAACGGTTGCAAGTTAATAAAAAGATAGGATACTGACATGGACTCTGATTATACAGGGTGTCCGAATATTATCCGTACAACAACAAGGTATTTAAACTATCTTTTATTGTTGGATTGAAAAATCAATATGTATTGTTTGTTATAGCAATATGTCTGCAAATTACAAGTTTTAATAGTTCATTTTGAAATAACCGCCTTGAGCTGAGATGCACGCCTTTGCACGCCCGATATTTGTTCCCATACTTTTAAAAGAGACGATTTTAGATGTTCGAGGCCATACCAAAAAATCCGGTGAGTAGAAGTCCATTCATCTTTCGTTAAAAAGCTTGGGAAAATACGTTCGCAAATACTAATAAAAAAAATTTCTCCATGAGCCCACAATCTTGTTGAAAAATCTATTCATTTTTGCATAAAATGCTGCGATGCCCAAAAAGCTACTATGTCAGTAAGTAGCTTCTGATATATCGCTTGTCGATGAAGATCAAAGAGATTTTGCCGGGATGAGTAATTCCAGCCCAAACCATGACAAAAGCGGAATGATGCCTTCTTGAGATACTTCCACGATTTTTGGAAGCAGCAAGAAGCCACTGTCGATCATTTTGGTGGTAGTGATTTTGCTAGTTTGATAAGCGGTTCAGGACAACCTTAGCTTTTCTCAACGTTTGCTTTCCTGGTGTCATAAAAGTAGTGGTTCTTGCACAGTTTACATGATTGAAGCTTCAAATCGTCGTAAACTATGGCTCCAACGGAAGGCTTTTTTTGGATCGATCTGAACTCAGCGCAATTCGGAGGAGTAATCTCTTTGGTGACGAAATTAACAATGTTTGCAGAATACCATTCTAGTAACTTCTTATGAGTAGTGGCAGCAGGCTAGATCCGGCCAGAGCATAAAATTGGTCTTGTGATGTCGAATGAAGGGTAAAATCCGCTTTTTCAGACACTCTTTAATGTAAATCTTCGACGTCATTGTGTGAGATGCGATGAAAACCTTGGTTTTAGGGACACAACTGCAGATTCCTTGCCAAATCATTAGTTTTGAAGCAAATTCATCAGCAAAACAAATTCATACCTGGAAAAATTATTATTTTCGCTAAAATTTTCGTCCGGGGATTTGTTTATAATACATATTGACATATGTTTCGTCATCCATTAAAATACAGCCATCAAATTTCATCCAAACTCGTTCGTATAGTAATCGTGCTTGCTTTTTGGCCACTAAATTTTGTTTTACGGAGCAATTCGGATGTTTACTGGCATAAAAAGACTTGTATCCTTCTATTGAAAGGATGTTAGGAACAATGGAAAAATTGGAATCGTATTTCTTTGCCAAATCACGTATGGAGACACTCGGGTTGCCTTTAACGTACCTCAACACCTTTGTCCTCAGCTTTGTGTCCCTAGTGCCACTTTTATGATAGATGCGCGGTATTCTATCCACACTCAGCATATCCTTGTAACGTTTGATTGCAGGACACACCGTTGATTTTGGGAATTTAAACGCTTTTGATAGTTTTGAGGCAGAGCACGAAGGATTCTCTACAAGGTTGTGCTAAATTTATTTTATTTTCCATAATCCGTAATTTCGAGATGCGTCAATCCATCGAGAAACGAATCGATCACAAGATTTCTTTGTCAATAAAACATCAACAAATGCCTGTCAAACGTTTTCTGTTCCAACCACCAGGGCGCGGTGGTGTATTAAACCGTGCGTCCAGATTTACTTTGAATCGAGATTTATTCAGGGTCTCGAGATATACCATCATGCATGTACCTGTATTATCCCCACTTATCCCTACGCACATTCACTCCGGTCCTATTATGTGTTCTGGCCCTGGGGACCTCACTTGCTTCTTGGACCTTGATGGGCTATCCATTCCACTGTTCAAAAATTTTCTAAATGGTTCAGAATTTCAGAATTAATATGGTTTTTTTTACACGGATTGGAAAACACCGTGCATAAAATATAATATAATAAAGTACTACTAAATGGTTAAGTTTTGACATCATTGGTTTATTGAACCTCTTCTCCCAACCCAAATGCCCTCACCTTTGCCTTGACCCCTTTCATCAAATTTTGGGCAATGATAGGACCGACTTGTTACTTACTTTTAACCACACTTTCTTTGGTTCAAGTTCATTTTCTATCAGTTTTGGAGTTTTAACGAGCTTTGCCTTCATGATTGCCCAACTTTTTCAATTGGGCGATGTTCCGGATTGTTTGGAGGGTTGACGTCTTTTGGTACAAAAATTACATTATTATCTTTGTACCAGTCTTAGACGGGTCGGGCATAGTGGCAAGATGCCAAATCCGGCCAAAATAGTGTCGGGCCATCGTGAAATCTCAAGAAGGGCAGAAGTCGTTTTTGGAGGCATTCGTCCTTGTAGATTTGTCTGTTGGCGGTCCCAGAGGTAATGAAGGGCTGACTCATTTTGCCACATCTGCAGATCACTTGCCAGACAAGGAATTTTTTGGCGAATCTCGACAGCTTCTTCTTCCGTACACTCTCCGGAACGGCCAACTTAGAGGTGGCGACGTAGTGTTCCTGTCCTGGCATTTGTTTGGTGTCGGCTTTATTGTAGGTCTCATCGTCCATCACACTGCAGAACGGTGTTGGGGGCCACTCCCTGTACAGTTTTCTTGCACGAGTTTTTGCCACTGACTTCTGTTTATCGCTCCGGTTCGGTGCCTTCTTGACCTTGTACACATGTAATCCAGAACGTTTCATTGTTTTCTGCACAAAACAAACTGAAACTTTCGCATTTTTCGCAACATCCCTGATCGAAATGTTGGGATAACGCTTAAATTGGTTCAATACCATACTGACCTTCTCCGGATTTGAAGTGCCACGTTTTTTTGCCACTACCATTTTTCCGCTTGGTTGTCTTACGGTCCTTGAACGTTATGGTCACATGAGATACGGTTGAATGTGTGATTCCGAGCTGTTTTCCAATCCATCGATGAGAAGCGTTTGGGTTTTCGAAGTGAGTGCCCAAAATTTGTTGGCACACTATTTCTTCATTCGAAGCCATCACTGAAATCACCCGACCGATTTTCACGAAACTCATTACACAACTCGATAAAATACATTCAGTTAAAATTGCAATAATGTTTACCCACACGCTAAAAAGTTACGAACAATTGCGTGTGTCCAAATTTCATCGAATACAGTCTTTAATTAACAATAACCAATGCTAAGAAAAAATACCTTAAACGAGACATGAATACAACCATACATAGCTAAACAATGCTAAATGAACATACAAGCCAAACTCCATTTAATAGACCATGGTATATGATGTCCAGCATGACCGTCCATCTTTTAAACGATTGCTAAAAATTAGAAAAAAATTGCTTCAAATTTCCCTGTCGAAAAGTATCACATAGAATGTGAAAAATGTCTACAAATGTTTTTTTGTGATGCGAAAGCATCTATAATATCTCCATGACTGAATTTTATTAAACTCTTTAAATTTTTCAACAAAATTAGCCATTCTATAGAAGAAAAATAAAAAAAATCTCATTGCACTTTTGGTCTGATTAAGCGCTAATCAGTTTATCACGTTCCGATAGACATCGCCTATTCCACAAATGAACCACAACAGCGCAAATAATAAAACGCACGATTTTGACGCTCCTGGCCCCACTGTGCGAAAATTCGAACACGGAAGATGCTCGTCCATAAGGCGGGGATGGCTCTTATTCCAATTTATCCTGTGCGTGCGTTAATATCAGAGTGCCCTCGGATGACCGCCGTGCGACGAAGTGCCAAAACACCGTGACCGGGAAGAGGCTCAGAATTGATATTGATATCCAATTTCAATCAGGCAAAATTGAACCCCTTGCCGCGCTTCTCTAATGGACACGTGCAGGTGAGGAACGAGAGTGGAATAAGACATAATCTTCGCGCCAGGGCCTGCTGGCTGGGATTCGGGCGGTCAATCGAACATGTTTAGGTATTTGTGTGTGTGTGTGCACGTTTTTCAGAGATTAGGGTTCAAATCGGATTGGCCACCTTTCCGTGGTTGACTGGTGGAGGTAGGATTAAACTTTGGGTTCGGTCTCCCCAGTCTGATTGGAGACCACCGCCCTCCTCGGAAGGTGGGAAAAAAGTTCGATAAACTAATAATGTCGAATCCAGACAAAATTTATGGCATAAGCCCTGGGATGGGAGAACGAAAATAATGCCTGTATGCGATATGTTTGGCTGAGTATTTCCCTTATAGCTACTTATCGTTCGTCGGTAAGAAGGAAACAAACATTTGTAGGCTCTACGAGATGAGCACTGCATTTAGATGTGATAGGAGGTGATAAATCTTGTCCGCTTTGCGATATGTACTCTTCTTCGGGCAACTGTACGTGGCAAGCAAACGAGATCAGCACGTGAGTTTTTCGATTTATTTTTTTCATTAGAACCGTTGATTTGGAATCTAGAAAAATTCTTGATGTTTGCCTTATGACCTACTGAACCATATTTGAGGAATGAAAGTGCAATATAAATAAACGTCAGATACTGACATATTAATTCGAATTAATACCATGGGTCATTTATTGAAATGTAAGTGAGTCAAAAAGTATGAAAAAAATAAACAAACATGTACCATCAATGACTTAAGTAGAATAAATCTTCGATAAGATATTCAGATGAAGTTGTGAAACAGTATGTCTTGTGTGGTATTGTTTCTTTTTTAAATAAGTGGGGTTTGGTAGCACCAAGGTTTAACGAGATAAATGATTCTTCAATCTTTTTTGACGTTTAGGACTCAAGTATTAACAATTAGCCTAGCGATAGACTTAAACTGTCATGGTCCTAGTGCCATTAACCGCTTTCTAGCAACAAATAATGTAAGGGTCATATACAGTATGTAGTAAAAGTTTATCCACCCCTACTGCAAATCCGCAATTTTTTAAATGATTTTTTCAATTTTAAGTGCTTGTCACTTTGCCATCAAATTCACATCATATTTATCCTTCTTTGAAAAACTATGGTATGATTAATGAAACGATTGAAAAAAATACGTAGAACAAATTTATCCAGTCTGTAACTAAATAATAATATAACATTGTTCAATATTTTATATCACCACTTTTGGCTTCATTAACAGCTTGGCATCTTTGCGGCGTTGATTCAACGAGCTTAGCAGTCGTTTCTGGCTTGACTTTGTCCCATTCAGTTGCAATTACTTGTCGAAATTGCTGAATGCTTTTTGAATGGTGTTATTGAACTTTAATTTTCAAAATAGACCACAGATGTTCAATTGGGTTAAGGTCAGGTGACCGTGCTGGCCACTCCAAAATGTCGTTGAACCATTGCGGTATCAGTTTTAACGTATACGTTGTGTCCCCATCTTGTTGTAATATGTAACTTCGGACCATTTTCAGTTTTGGGGCGGTATATTGAAGCTCTCGCTTCAATATGTACAGGTAAACTTCCTTTACCATTATTCAGGCAATGAATTCAAGCTTTCCAATACCAGATGATGCCATCGAGCACCAGACATACCTGCATAGACAATGCAAAATCTGTCTGAGTTATTTGACAATTAATGATGTTTGATGAAGTTTTCAGAAGCAGATAATTTCTCATCTCCATGCAAAGCGCTAGGAGCGGACAGTAATTTTATTGCTAGAACAAATAGACATGAAGAGAAAGTGTATTGATAGTTTCGTATAGGGCAACGGCAGGCTTTGAAATTGAAAGATACAAGATTGAAAACGAGCAGAGGGCATTTGAACGGTAGTATCCGATCAGGCACATAATCCTTTGTCATACTACCCCATGCAGGATAGGCAAGGGGGGAAATCCCCTTGAATGACAAAAGGTTATGCAACCGATCGGGCTCTCCTACTACCTATTGCTTGTTTCTAGTTCTAGCGATTTGTCGTCTCCCAATACTGCCTAACACGGGTGAGAATTTGAGCGCTTCGCATGGAGATGAGAAATAATCTGCTTCTGGAAACTTCATCAAAGATCGTTACTTCCGCGCTGGGGAGAGTACAAAAAATAACAATCAAAAGTGAATTAATGATGTTCCTAAGAATTTACCTCCCCTATGTTTGAATGTCGGCCTTAAACACTCCTTTTTCAAGCTTTCACTGGTCTTTCGCCATTTTCTCGTGATACCATCAAACCCAAATAGCATTATTTTAGTTTCATCTGACCATATGATCTTCTTCTAGCCATCAAGTGTCCATGAAGTGTACTTCTTGTGCCCACTTGAACCGTTTTTATTGTTTTTCGCTGCTAACCATGCCTTCTTAAGTGCCACTCTGCCCTTAAGACCATGTTCATGAAGCCAATTTTGCTCTGTTTGGGGTGCCACATGAATTGAAAACTGTCTGTGTGTATATTCGCAACGATAACAAGGATTATTTTTACTTCGCCGCTAAATCATATTTTTACCCGTGTTAAATAAGTTTTTCTGTGTCGTATTCAGTGTCATTTAATTTATTATTGTATCGTTCATTACGGAATTAAGTTTTTTTTTTCATGTCCAGTGCATAATCGCGTAAAAAATCTATTTTTAATTTATTGTGCTGTGTGATTTACCGCCTAGTCGCATCTCCGTCGCTTCTCAACCCATTATCTGCTGACGAACAACAAACCCATTGTCCATCACATCGAGCTAAGCCCGTCCCCGTTGTGCTGTTTCTTACGCTATTGCTGGGTTGCATACTCAAAGGCGGTTTCCAGAAACAACGAATATTAATATCATGGCCTGCAAAAGGTGTCTAAAAACTGTTTTGGATTCCGAACGCATCGTTTGTCGTGGATTCTGTGGCGACACATTCCACGTAATTTGCGCAAAAGTTGATGTCGAGCTTCTAGATCAACTTGGCTTGTACGCAAACAATGTTTTCTGGATGTGCGATCAGTGTGCGGTGCTTTTTTCAAACGGCCACTTTCGAAATATTGTAAGCCGTAACGTCAATGAAACAACTGTGACGACGAATGCAGTAAACTCGATGAAGGAGGATATCGCTAAATTGAATTCAGTTGTTACTGCTCTGGCAGTCAAAGTTGATTCGAAAATTCCAGCCAGCTCAACTGCACGCTGGCCAAGAAATGATCGCATTGATTCTGTTTGTGGCACCCCAAAGCGTCGCCGTACTTCGTCCAGCTCTGAGAATAAACCAATACTTCGCGGAAAAAAAGCTCCTATCGATTCAGTCAAAACCGTTGACCTAAATGACGATCTGTTTTGGGTGTACTTATCAGCATTTCATCCCAGTACTACGAATGACGAAATTTCATCTCTCGTCTCTGAGTGTCTGTGTTTGGAGACACATGAGAAACCACGGGTTATAAAACTGGTTCCCAAAGGAATAGATCCGTCGACGTTAAACTATGTTTCCTTTAAAGTCGGTGTCAAGCACAATAAAAGGGATGTGGCCCTTTCCTGCGAATCGTGGCCGGAAAGTATTCAATTCCGCGAGTTCGATGATTCTCGGTCGAAAAAAGTTGCCAAAATCGCCCGGAATTGACCGGAACAGTGACAAACTCAACCTACAGATGACGAAGGGATAGTACCGAATCTTAGCAATAAACCTCGTCGCTGCTTTAGCTGCCTACGAAACGAACCTCCGATGCCCTTCACCGTTGCTGCAATCATCCCAGAACGCACTGCCTGTCGCAATATGGGAGACCCCAAACTACTCGACCCAGTCGCGCCATCTCCTGCCATCAGAGTCGTTCTGGCCCTGTGGTCGAGTTCGGTGGACGGGTTTCCCAAACTCCTCACTCAGGCAAGTATGCATCGATTTTTAACAATTCTCTGCCTGATGAGTTTTCGTGTTCCAGCGCTTCTTCTATCGTACCTATTTGGGATAGTTTCGGATGCGACCACCAACTGTCATCTTGCTCTACACCGGAACGCACACTTGCCAGAAGTCCAAAGGAAGTCCCTATCCCTCTCATTACAGTCGAGCCCATCCCGCCAGCGAACAACAGCCGTTCCGGCCCTGTGTTTGAGTTGCGAGATGGGATCTTCCGAACCCCTACCGCAGGCAAGTACGCTGCTTTTCCGAACGATTCGTTTCGTGATGCTTCTTTCAGTGCTTCGAACCAAACGTCATGTTCGCGCAATTTCACTTATCAACCGAGCTCACCGTCATTGGACCCAGAACGCCGGACGCCTAGCTCAGTCGAGCCGTCGCAATTCAGACGTTCCTGTGCTAGCGATACGGTCTTTGATGCTGCCAATCACAGCTCGAGTGCACCCCAACTAGATAAACAAATGGACAGTTATGATGTAGCTTCGATCAATCGCTACGAGACACCCAGATCAGACTGTCAGCCGCTCCGGGCACCAGGACGCGCCGTAGGAAGCCCTTTGGAAGCCCTTGAGCCCTTTGACCCAGTCCTGCCACACGCTGCAGTCGCTCTACATAGTCGTCCTGGTCCTGTGGTCGAATGTGGTGAAAGGGTCTTCCAGCAACCTCTACCCGGCGAGTATTCCTTTATTTCTACGAATGTCCAGAGTCTGATCGAAACCACTCATTTTAGCAACTACCATCAGCTTCGCTCTGCAGCCGATCAATCAGGCGCTCATCCATCTGAGATAATGAGACAAACTGTTACGCAGGGAGCTGCAGCTCCCATGACTGCCACCCGAGGACCAAGACAAGCTGCTACTTCGAGTGTTCTGGTGTACTACCAATATGTTGGTGGGTTAAATAGTTCTCTAGCCGAGTATCAATTGGCTCTTTGTGATGGTTGCTATGACATTTACGCTCTCACCGAGACCTGGCTTAACGGAAATACTACGATGACTCAACTCTTTGACGATTGCTACACCGTTTATCGACAAGATCGGTCACCTTCTAACAGCAACAAGAGTATCGGTGGCGGTGTTCTGCTAGCTGTTCATTCGAGATTCAAATCCCGTTCGGTCGATCCTCCCAATAGCTCATCGGCAGAGCAAAAATGGGCTGCATTGGCTACCGACGATGCATCGCTCTACGTTTGCGTGGTTTACTTTCCTCCCGACCGAGTAAATGACGCGATTCTGATCGAAAAGCATCTTGACTCGCTGAACTGGGTCGTTTCGCAGTTGAATCCAAGGGACAAAGTGATCATTCTTGGCGATTTCAACCTGGGTACGATATACTGGCAGCAAAATTCTCTTGGGCACTACTTTCCTATCGTTTCTCGATCTACGATTGGCATGGCATCACGAGAACTGCTTGATGCGTATAGCACCGCTCAGCTCAGGCAACTGACTGGCGTTCAAAACGAGAATAATCGCATGCTTGATCTGTGCTTTGTTAGTGACGATCTGTGTGAGGATTGCACAGTTATTGAAGCACCAGCACCGCTAGTTAAAATCTGTCGGCATCATCCACCTTTAGTTATGAAATTTGCAGTAAATCCATTATGTTGGTTCCGTGATTCCTCTGAAAGTGTTTTTTTGCGATTTCAGTAAGGCTGATTTCAGCGGAATGAACGATTTCTTGGGACTTGTTGACTGGGATGAGATCCTCGATGCTTCTGACGTCAACCTTGCTGCATCGACAATGTCTGGTGTACTGCTATACGCCATCGATCAGTTTGTTCCTGTGAGGATGAAACATCAATCACCTAAACCAGCTTGGTCGAATTCCGCTCTCAAGCGCCTCAAAAGAGTGAAGCAGGCAGCTCTTAGACGACACAGCAAATATCGCACCGATTCTACAAAATCGTGTTACGTGAAAGCAGAACGCTGAGTACAAGCAATTGAACGATCATCTCTATAAGATTTATCAAGACCAACTTTAAAGGGTGTCCACGATGAAATTGCCACACACAAAATTGATTCGCAAAATTCGAGTTTTCATCCGATTGCCATCAAATTTTCAGGGATTGAGAAATAACTATTAAACTTCATTTTACCATTTTATTCGTATTTCATTTACAGTCCATACGCAAATGCCGCACCTTGGTCTTAACCCCGGCCATAAGATTCTGCACAACCTGTGAATCAACCGTTTTTTGCATGTAAACCCATACTTTCTTCAGTTCCTCGACTGTCTTCACTACCTTAGGTCGTTTAAGAAGGTGCTGCTTCATAATCGCCCAGTACTTCTCGATGGGACGGAGCTCGGAGTGTTGGGAGGGTTGAACATTTTCGGCACGAAATTGACCTTATTAGTCCGCATACCACTTCGCACGTCCTTGGAGTAGTGGCATGAGGCCAAATCCGGCCAGAAGATTGTTGGGACGTTGTGGGCCTTCAGGAGGAAGCAGCCGCTTCTGGAGGCACTCTTTTATGTACACCTGTCCGTTCATCGTGTCCTGGGTCACGAAAGGTGCACTCCGCTTCCCGCACGTGCAGATGGCTTGCCAAACCAGGAATTTCTTCGCAAATTTGGACATCTTCTGAGTGCTGACATGCTCCGGAACTCTGAACTTATCCTTGGCCGTGAAAAACAGGTTGCCTGGGATCTGTTTGAAGTCGGCCTTCACATATGTTTCGTCGTCAATGATGCAGCATTCAACTTTCGTCAGCATGTTGAGGTACAACTTCCTGGCACGGGTTTTGGCGGACTTGTTCTGCTTCTCGTCGCGATTAGGGGCCTTTTGTACCTTGAACGTTCGAAGCCCAGCCTTAGTTTTGGCCTTCTGGACAAAACTTCGGCTTAGGTGCAGCTTCTTAGCCACATCCCGAACGGAGGCGTTCGGATTTCGGTTGAAGGCCCCAACTACGCGGTTGTGATTTTTGGTGTTGTACAGAATACTTTTTCCTTCACTTCTGGGCTTCCGATCGGTAGTCAACCGTTCCTCGACCGCTTAATCACTCGCGACACCGTGGAATTCGCGATTCCCAACGTTTTAGCGATGGAACGATGCGAGAGATCCTTGTTCTCGTGATGAATGCGCAAGATTTTATCACGCACGACCTGTTCTTTCGACTCCATTTCCGCGATTTTTGATCACAGGACTTTAAAACTTGCAGGATGTGAATAATGCAATATGAACTAAATCCACCCAAATTTTCATTAAATTCTACCCAACGGTTAAAAAGTTAGAGCAATTTCATAGTGTGGCAATTTCATCGTGGACACCCTTTAAGTCCAACCCGAAAAATATTTGGCGTCACGTCAATGATCAGCGAAAGGAAGTCGGTTTGCCCTCCACGATGACGGATGGTGTGCTTGAAGCTGATTGCGTCGCCGGTATTGTCGATATTTTCCGTTCCCAATTCAGCAACGTTTCCTCCGACGAGCTGCTCGACTCGCAGGATATCGCGCTCGCCACCAGTAATGTGTCCCGTCTTCCTGCCTCCGGAATGCATTACGCCATCACCAATGACATGGTTATCGCAGCTGGCAAGGAATTGAAGTCCTCAACGGGATGTGGTCCGGACGGTATTCCATCGCTTGTAATAAAACGGTGCGTGGATTTGCTTGCGTCTCCGTTAGCAAAGGTTTTCAATCTTTCTTTGTCCACTGGCATATTTCCGAACTGTTGGAAACAGTCATATGTTTTCCCAGTGTTTAAGAAAGGTTGGTCTCAAATTACCGGGGCATAGCTGCATTAAGTATAGTATCCAAATTGTTTGAGATAATAATTCTTCGGAAGCTAGTGCAGAGCTACGCGCACTATATTTCACCGGATCAGCATGGATTTATTCCCAAACGTTCGACATCCACTAATTTGACGTGCTTCACCTCTTTCTTGGTCAAGCAGCTTGAAAACGGTAATCAAGTAGATGCTATTTACACGGATCTTTCCGCTGCGTTCGATAAAATGAACTACCAGATAGCAATAGCCAAGTTTGATAAATTAGGCATGAGCAATAACGCTTATCTGGCTGCGATCCTACCTGACCAATCGTAGTATGTCCGTCAGAATCGGTGATCACGTTTCGTCACCATTTCAGTTTGTCCGGCGTGCCCCAAGGCAGCCACCATGAGCCGTTTTTGTTCTGCGCTTTACATGAACGATGCCAATCTCATCCTCAAATGCCTAAAACTTTCATACACTGATGATTTGAAGCTGTTCTACGCGATGAAGCATCCACTAGACGCCGTTTTTCTACAACAGCAGCTGGGTTCGTTCGCTGAATGGTGTCGCATCAACCGGATGACATTGAATGTGTCCAAGTGCTCGGTGATTTCATTTGGCCGTAAATGTGAACTCTACCAATTCAGTTATGCTTTGGCAGGGCTTGAGCTGCAGCGCGAAACGACGGTTAAGGACTTGGGGATTTTCATCGATTCCAAAGTGACTTTCAAAGACCACGTAGCATACGTCGTGTCTTAAAGCGTCATCGCAGTTAGGCTTCCTGTTCCGTTTTGCCAAAAAAATTAAGGATGTTTACTGCTTGAAATCGCTTTACTGCGCAATCGTCCGCCCTATTCTGGAATATTGTTCTGTTGTCTGGTCTCTCTATTACCAGAATGGAATCCAGCGTGTTGAGGCCATCCAGCGGAAATTCATTCGATTTGCCCTACGTCATCTCAGGTGGAGAGACCCGTTCAATCTACCCAGCTATAGCAGTCGGTGCCAGCTCATCAACCTGTATCTACTTGATGGAAGGCGTAACGTGGCAAAAGCCTGTTTTATTGGCGATCTCCTGCAAGGGAACATTGATTGTTCTTCACTGCTCAGCATGTTAGACATCAACATACGCCGCCGTAATCTACGCGCACATTCGTTCCTGAGCCTTCAGCGGCAAGAACCAACTATGGACTCCATGAGCCAATGCGCAGTATGAGTCATCTTTTTAATAGTTGTTACCTAGTATTTGATTTTAATGTACGTAGAGAAACAAACAAGTGTAGTTTTTGTCGTGTTTTTGTCAGTTTGTTTAATTTTATGATTTTAGTTTTAAGATGCCGGTCATTGGGGCAAAAATTTTACCTGTTGACTTTAATAAACAATTTATAAAAAAAAAAAAAAACTCATTTTCGGTTTGTTTTGCAACTTTGGGAGCTAATAAGGCTCGATTTTGCTTAAATTTGTTTACGAAAGCCCCGTCAATCCGAGAACTCGCGCTTCGATGAACGTCCTGATCATGCCACTGGTAAGATGGATTTTTAAACCATTGAACTATTCTAGCAACCGTGTCACGATTCTATTCTGTTCCCTAAGTAAACGGCTTTTGCGCCACCTTCCAGTGAAGGACCGTTACTCTTATTCAATCGCCCGGAATAAGACTGCCTCAGGGTAGGTTATGCAGTTTTTCATAACCGAAAGTCCCAATTCAACCGCGAACGTCGTACGGCAATTAAACAGAAATCAACTAATATTATTCAATTGAAACAAAAATTGATAGAAAGAAAGCTTCAATAATTCATCCAAGGGGAATTGTTTAGCTACTAATAAACTTAAACCAATCTAAATTAATTTCCAAATTTTATTTCGTCACGCGAAAAACTAGAGGAGATCTAACGACTAAACTAGAAATAATTTAATTATTTATCGCAAAATTTGGTCGCGTAATTTAGTTCAACTTAACCAAATTTATCGAGCTGTATTTTGAATCAAAACGTAAGAGCTCAAATTTAAATTCAAGCCAACCTAATTCAAACATAGGCTCTATTGTGACGTCACGCTACTTTTAGTTTTGAGTTCACTGTTTGCTTCTACTAGTGAGTGTTTGAGCTTCTCACTGATCAGATCTGACCTCGGACGTCCCTCGAAAACAGATGAGTTGCCGGGTTTGTCGTCACCAACCTCTGGTCGATTTAGGGTTCAAAACCTGAGTTGGTACCATACCCTCGTGTCTTGCGCGCCGGCGGATCCATCGGGGCTTATGTCCCCTAGAGACGTGGAGTGAGTAGCGGAAATTACATATGCGAAGACACTTGTCGAACGAATTGGTGGGTAGGTAACGCTTTCGAGCAGTCGGTGGATGTCCGCGCTTAACTTCGGACTAGGTGAGTCTTGACCAACCCTCACGATGACGGACGAATTCTCCAGTCCAGACAAACCAAAACCAACCGAGACAAACCGATACAAAACCGCCCAAGTTTTTTGGGCAATGGTCCTGTTCAACGCGATTTTCAATTTTATTTCTTTGCTCACCAAATATTTATAATTAGGCTTACCTGAATTTACTCAATTACAGTAATCACGAATCGATTTCTTTTTAATTCCTCACACTCGACAGATTTGGCTGCTAATATGAAAAAATACACAAAATCAATAGGAAGAGATCAAACACCACTTAAGAACGCACGAAGACTTACTTCGAGTTAAGTTTAAGAAAATTCCGCAGTTAGAAATTACTTCCATAATCTAATCAACTTTTGAGACAGTCTGTTCTCTATCAAGCACTACACATAATTAAACAGATGGACGCGCGATCGATTGGTAAGATCCTAATTTTTGCTGCGCAGATTCCTCCCTATCAATGGTTGAGAAATCATTTCTTTCTTGTCAAGTCAGTCTTATCATTCCGCTATTAAGGGGTGATTCAAAAATGACGTCCACTCTTTAGGGGGGGAGAGGGGTATCAAATTTGTGACAATATGTGACAGGGGGGAGGGGTTATAAAAATGTGACATCCAACAATTTTGCATTTGGTAATCTAAATTTGTTAGCGTTAATACGAAAACAAAGGCGTCTAAAAGTTTTGGGTGTACGGTAAATGAAAATACACATTTTACTTAGTTGTGTGAGTGCATAAAATTTATTTACTGTTGTCATACATGTTCTTATCGTCAATGAGCACGAGCCGCATGAGCTGTGCTTCATTCTGAAACTTCGTCGAAGTTTGATTTTGTTGAAAATCCTATTGTGTTGTATTTTGTCGTGCATACCCGCTGTGTAATTAACAAGCCAACCGTGGTGTGTGAATACTGGCAAGATATAAAAAACAAATCCTATTGTGAAGAACTTTTCAAATCGAAAATCAGCACCTTGAAAATGTGCAAACAAAAGGACGTAGCCAAAACATGTTGAAATATTTCATTATATTCAAAATGACCGTTAAAATAATGTGTGCTTATACTTTCTGGAATAGTCGTTAGTTGCTGAAGACGTTGGTTGATCTTGGTCAGCATGGAGCGTCAGCTGTGCAGAGAGGTGAGGCTATGAATTTGGAGAAACATGTACATTTTTTATAGCAACAACAGCATTGTTAAAAATAAATACGTACGCGAACAATCTTTTCAGTTAGCATATTCTATTTTGAAAGTAACAAAAATATCATAAATCTTTAAATCTTGATTTTATAGAATATGGGACAGTGCTTAAGGATGGGGGAGATTTCTGTCAGGAAGAACCTGCTACTTTAAAAAAGTTTATAATTAAGGAACCGAAAAGTGCTTGAAATTTTCTTGGCAATAAAAAATATGATCTAGATTAAGTGTTGCACACAATTTCAACGTTGAGAAAAATTGTCGGGAACTTTGAATAAAACACCATCCTTTGCGAAAAAAAATCAATCAATTTATTATCAACAATAAATTATGATTTCAGTCCTGTATGGAAATTTCAAAATAGGGTAAAATTATGAAATTCGATAACTGATTGTCTTAGAAAAACATTCTTGTGGTGGAAAGTGCTTTAAATTATCTCAGCAAGCTGAAAAATTATGCAATGGCAAATTTTTTACACAAAAGTTTCTAGGGCTCAGGAAAATCGAAAAATAACATCGTCTATACCAAAACCGCCCACAAAATTGAAATATTGATTTTTTGAAACCCTTGTCAAGGTGCGATCATTTCTTGATCTCCCAGTATGAAATATCAGTGGAATTTCCTAGACTGTTCATTGTAAATCACGAAAATCCTCGATATATTTCAAAAACAAAAAACTCACCGCTTTCAAATTGTATTGTTCT
This sequence comes from Aedes japonicus, assembly GCA_034211315.2. Taxonomy (NCBI): domain Eukaryota; kingdom Metazoa; phylum Arthropoda; class Insecta; order Diptera; family Culicidae; genus Aedes; species Aedes japonicus. The sequence continues at coordinate 10,568 of JASCZW010009405.1, read as the reverse complement.
AAAAATCAAATTTTGCAATCAAAAACAATTGTTTCTGTTGGAATATGCATGATTTCATTTCTTTTTCACTTTCTGATCATATTCTTTTTCGGACTTTTGAGTAATTTCAAGATTTTTCAGTACTTTTTTCTACGAGTCATGATGTTTTGCGCGTCTTCTTTACAAGAAAAATTATGTATGTTGCCATATAATTTTCTATATCTCGAGATCAACATCCAATATCGATATATCAAAATTTGCAATCGCATAAAAGTTGGTTTGATTTTTTTCGCCATACAAACGGTGTTTTTCTGGTTGTTCCGAACAATTTTCCTGAACCGTGAAATAATGTTGTGTAAAATATCTTTCCTGAACATTGATTAGAAAATTTGATTGATTAGAAAAACAAGCACTTTTTAAAACTCAATTGATGTTTTACAAAGTTTGCACTGCAAACTTAAATTATTCACCAGAGCTGAACTGAGATCAGTCAATGGTGCTTAAGCCAGATTTTGCCCGATTATACGGTAACTTTTGTTCAAAAATCTGTAACTTATGCACAAAAGTGAGGAAAAAACACCGGTTTCCACATTAGACCCGGGGTTATCTCATACAGTGACGGACAAAACAATAAGACCACCGCTCATTGTTAAAGATGCAGTTGCAGGGCTCAATCAATAAAGCAAAACATTTAATGATTTCAATTAAAAATAATAGTTTATTTAATAACTCAACAAAACAAAATGGTTTGAAAGTAATAAAAACAATAAAGAAAAAAAACTGCCCTTCCAGCATAGAAAAGTAAGAAAATGATGCGACAATAAAATAAGACCACTCGTTAATTCATTCAAAAAATCGTTTCCATCAGCTTTGATCATTAGTATTTAGTGGTATAACCATTATTCCGGATCACTTCTCGCACTCTCTTCGGCATTAACTCCACGAGGTTTCGACATGTGCTGGCAGGGATGGCATACCATGCTTCCTTAATTTTGCTCCATAGTTCTTCCTTATTTTTCGATTTTAAAGGATTCACCGACTTTTTGACTATCTGCCAAAGATTTTCTATCGGATTGAGATCCGAGGATTGTGCCGGCCATTGCATTACATCAATTTTGTGATCCTCAAGCCATTGCTTCACAGTACGGGCAGTATGCTTAGGATCATTATCTTGCATAAATTGCCATTTCAATGGCATTTCCCAGTCAGCATGTGGCAGCATTACATTCTCCATGACCTCAGCGTAAACGTACTGGTCCATTATCTTTTTATCCAAAAGAGTGGACCAACACCGTACCAGGAGAAGCATCCCCAGACCATGATATTACCTCCTCCATGTTTAAATGTTTTTGTTGTGTACTGTGGTTTGAAAGCTGAATTAACAGGTCGGCGAACCCAGCGTTTTCCATCAGATCCGATTAAATTCACTTTTGTTTCATCTGACCAAAGGATGTTCCGCCATTTCTTACCATTTTCGGGTCCGATCCAGTCCAGATGTTCTCTAGCAAATTTTAGACGGGCCTGGAGATGCTTCCGTGTGAGCATTGGAACTTTCCTAGGACTTCTTTCAATCAGATTCTTCTCAACAAGCCGTCGCTGAACTGTCCTGGAACTCACGGATAAGTTCAGCTCTTCTTTGATCTTCGTTGCTGACTTGAATGGATCAATGCTAGAAAGTCGTTTGATGTGGCCGTCGTCCTTAGAGGTAGTTTTCCGGGGACGTCCAGTTCCCACTCGTGGTTTCGGGTCACGGAGAGCATTGCAAACAAATGTATTGGACCGTCCTAAGAATGCAGCAATTTCTCGTTGAGTTTTTCCTTCTTTCGCCATTTGCCGGAGATGAATCCTTTGATTCTCTGTGCAGTGATAGCTTCGGCCCATTTTTGCTGAATTTTTCCTACAACTGACGAAATATGATGTCTTGTTAGATGAACAATATGATGAAGAATAATACGACTCATCGATAAACAAACTTACTTCAGAGGAACGACGGTATTTGCTACAAAATCAGATGAAATGTGGAAGTGGTCTTATACTTTTGTCGCACGTTTTTTGGTCCTTTAGCAGCTTTCGATGCGTCTGGCTTGGAATGTTTATTTCCGAGGCTGAAAAGCTTGTGGAATCTCATGTCAAGTTAGTATATGTGCTCGCCACTTGGTGTCGCATACGTTTAATTCAAATTGGCGGTTAGGACGCATGCATGAAATTTGCTCCATGCTGTGGTCTTATTGTTTTGTCCGTCACTGTAGATGTGTAAGTGCAGGAGTGTGGTTCATGAGTTATGAATTTTTAAAGTAAGTATTATTGGAAAATCTAAAAATGATATAAACTCAACTAAAACTCCCCATTTCTTAAATTTTATCCACTGTAATCTAGTTAGTTCGATGGTTGTAAAGATGTTAATGTAGCCACTCATACCGATGTGGTGTAGAGAAAAATCTACGAATCACCATATTTTAATAAAGCTTTGTTTTTGAATCTTCAAAAACTATCGAAACTTTAATATACAGGGTGTTCGGTTCCTTAGTGCAAATATTTTAAGGGGCGATAGAAGATCATATTTGAAAAAAAAATGTTCTACGCATATGATCAAATCTCAAAAACCTGAAAGTTATTAAACTTTCGATAGTTTTGAAGATTCAAAAACAAGCTTTATTAAAATATGGTGATTCGTAGATTTCTCTACACCACATCAGTATGGTGTCTACATTAGCCCTCTTTAACCATCAGCAACTGGGTTACAGTGGATAAATGGGAGTTTTAGTTGAGTTTATATCGTTTTAGATTTTCCAAAATTCATAACTCATGAACCACACTCCTGCACTACATCTACAGTGACGAACAAAACAATAAGACCACTGGCGTAGGCAATTTTCGTAAATGCGTCTAACCGCCAATTTAATGCGGCATGACAACAACTGACGTAATTCCACAAATGAAGCATTCAAGAAGCCGGGCATCGAAGCTGGGACATTATATTTCATCGTTCACTTCCGCATTTCATCGATTTTGTAGCAAATACCGTCGTTCCTCGGTAAGTTTGTTTATCAGTGGGTGTAATATTCTTCATCATATTGTTCATCACAACTGAACATCATGTCGTCAGTTAACAGAAAAATTCAGCAAAATGGGCCAGGCTATCACTGCGCAGAGAATCAAAGTTCATCTCCATTAGAGTAACTTGAAGGAAAGCTCAACTGATGCTGCAGGACAGTCCAATACATTTGTTTGCAATGCTCTCCGTGACCCGCGAACTGGACGATCCCAATTACTCTGGGACGACGTCACGATAACGACTTTCAGCATTGATCCATTCAAGTCAGCAACGAAGATCAAGAAGGCTGAACTTATCGTGATTCAAGTTCAGTTCAGCATTTTCGTGAAGAATCTGATTGAAGTCACAGGAAGTTCAATGTAACTTCGCGATCTCCGGGTAAATCTGAAATTTGGCAAACTCTGGACAAGACGAAAATGTGTCTTGAACATCGAATCAGTAATTTGTGATGAAACGCTGATTCATCGCCTGACGAATTCGGCACCAGAATACTGAGATGCTCTCCTGAGCGTGTTGATCCCTTCTTTTGGATAAGATAATGGACCATTACACGCTGGAGTAATGAGAGAAGATGTAATGCACATCTACATGCTGACTGGAGAATGCCATTGGAGAATGGCAATTTATGCAAGATAATGATCCTAGGCATACTGCCTATATATGAGCAATGAGTCTGGAATGATGTAATGCAATGTGTACCCCAATCCTCGGATCTCAATCCGATAAATCTAGATGATCAAGGGAATCGTGGAAATCCTTTAAGATCGAGAATGGAAGAACTATGGAACAAATTAAGGAAGCATGGTATGCATCCTGCCGGCGCATCAGGCATCATTGGATAATATGAAGCGTGCGGAAGTGATCCGGGCATGGTATCCCTTCTCGATACTGTGATCAGAGAGCTGTGGAAACATTTTTGAATGGAATGCAGTCAGTCTTATTTACTGTGTCTCATCGATTTTCTTACTTTTTGTAACGGAAGGAGCAGTTTTTCTTTATTGTTTTATTACTCAAATGCATTTTGTTTTGTTGAGTTATTAAATAAACTATTATTTTAATTGAAATCATTAAATGTTTTTGTATTGATTAGGCCTGCAACCATCTTTCTTTGTGAGCGTGATACTTAATGTACATGTGAGAAATATCCAGTTCTAATGTAATGAGCCAGTATTTTTCCTCTTTATGCTATAAATTCTAGATTTTTGACAGGTAGTATAATCGAATCAAATCTGGCCCCAACGTCTCCTGTGTTTAAAGTTTGCAGTGCAAACTCAATGAGCATCAGTGAGTTTTTAGAGAGATGCTTGTTTTTCTGTCAATCAATTTTCCTAATCAATGTTCAGGAAGATATTTTGCCTGGCATTATTTCACTGATTCAGAAATTGTTCGGAGCAACCGAAAACACCCTTTGTATGGCAAAATCAAACCAACTTTGTACGTTGCAGAATTTTGATATATCGATATTGGATGTTGATCTGAATATAGAAAATTATATGGCAACATACATTTCTTATGAAGACGCGCAAAACATCGCTGGCCTCGTGAAAAAAGTACTGAAAAATCTTGAAATTTTCAAAAGTCGAGAATTATGATCAGAAAGTGAAAATGAAATCTGCATATTCAACAAAACAATTGATTTTTGATTGCAAATTTGATTTTAAATTTATTACAATTTGAAACGTGAGTTTTTTTGTTTTGAAATATATCGAGGATTTTCGTATTTACAATGTTTTTTTTAGTCTAGAAATCCACTGATATTTCATGCTAAGTCAGAATGATAAAGCGCAGGGATTTCAAGAATCAGCTGGCCTATTGTGGGCGGTACAGTATGAACGATGTTATTTTTCGATTTTCTAAACTAAGCTTTGTGTAAAATTTGCCGTACTTTCAGCTATATTTAAAGCCTTTCCACTACAGAATTTTCTAAGACGGATTATCGAATTTCATTTACTGTACAGGTACTGTACGGACAATCATAATTTGTGTTGATAATAAATTGATTGATTTTTCGCAGGGATGGTGTTTTATTCAAAGTTACAATTTTCTCAACGTTGAAATTGTATTCTCAACTTATAATCTAGATCATATTTTATTGCCAGAAAATTTCAAGCGCATATAAACTTTAAAGTAGATGAAATCCCCTCATCCCATATTCTATAAATCAGATTTAAGATTTATGATATTTTGTTACTCAGAATAGAATATGCTAACAGATTCTAATACGTATTTATTTTTGGCAATGCTGTTGCTATAAGATGTACATGTTACTTCAAATTCATGCCTCCTCTCTGCACCTTCATCTGATAGATCAGCAACGTCTTCGGCTGACATTCCGAAGTATAAGCACGCATTGGTCATTTTGAATATAATGATATTTCAGCATGTTTGGCTTCCGTCTTTGTTTGCGCATTTTGGGTGCTGATTTTCGTTTCCGCAATAGGATTTATTTTATATCTTAGCGTGTCACGCACGGTGAAAACGGTAATTACACGGCGTATGCACGGAAAAATGCAACACAATAGAGATTTTCAACAAATCAAACTTCGACGAGATTTCGGAAATGAGCACGGCTCGTGAACTCATTGACGATAGGCGTAACAGCTGACGGCAATGTGGAAATTTTATGCCTCACCTGGCTTAGGAAAGCGGTACTACCGTACTGCAAAACCTGGAACACGCGCAACGTAACGCTGTAATTTCGTTACCAGTACTGAAATTATTGAATCTCTTTATTTTGCCCCACTCCCCCTGTCGCATATTGTCTCTGGGAATTGATCCCCCTCACCTAAAGTGGACGTCATTTTTGAATCACCCCTTAACGTAGAATGAAATAAGACTGACTTGACAGAAAGAAATGATTTTTATCGTCCACCAATGAGAAAGTCTGCAGCAAAATTAGGATCTTCCAGTCAGTCGCGCGTCCATCTGTTTAATTATGTGTAGTGCTTGATAGAGAACAGACTGTCTCAAAAAGTTGATTAGATTGTGATGTTCGCTGCGGAATTTTCTTAAACTTGCTCAGAAGTAAGTCTTCGTGTGCGTTCTTAAGTAGTGTTTAGTCTCTTCACTATTGATTTTGTGTATTTTTCATATTAAACCAAATCTAACTCGAGTGTGAGGAATTAAAAGAAATCGATTCGTGATTGCTGTAATTGAGTAAATTCCAGGTAGCTAATTATAATGTTGAGTGAGCAAAAGTAAAGTGAAAATCGCGTTGAACGGATATTGCCCAAAAACTTAGGCAGTTTTGTATCGATTTATCTCAGTTGGTTTTGGTTTGTCTGGACTGGAGAATTCGTCCCGTCATCAGCGAGGTTGGTAAGACTCACCTAGTCGAAGTTAAGCGCGGACATCCACCGACTGCTCAGCGTTACCTACCCGCGAATTCGTTCGACAGGTGTCTTCGCATATGTAATTTCCGCTACTCACTCCCGCGTCTCTGGGGACATAAACTGATGGATCCGCCGGCGCGCAGACGCAGGGTATGGTACCAACTCAGGTTTTGAACCTAAATCGACCAGAGGTTGGTGACGACAAACCCAGGCAACTCATCTGTTTTCGAGGGACGTCCAGGTCAGATCTGATCAGTGGAAAGCAAACCTGCTCTGATAGAAGCAAACAGTGAACTCCGACGTGGACGTGACGTCGCAATAGAGCCTATGTTTGAATTGGTTGGCTTGAATTTAAATTTGAGCTCTTTGTTTTGATTCAAAATACAGCTCGATAAATTTGGTTAAGTTGAACTAAATTACGCGACAGAATTTTGCGATAAATAATTAAATTATTTCTAGATTTAGTCAATTAGATCTCCTCTAGTTTTCGCGTGACGAAATAAAATTTGGAAATTAATTTAGATTGGTTTAAGTTTATTGGTAGCTAAACAGATTCCCCTTGTTCTTTCTATCAATTTTTGTTTCCAGTGAATAATGATAGTTGTTCTGTTTAGTGCCGTACGACGTTCGCAGTTAATTGAAAACTGCATAACCTACCCTGAACAGTCTGCTAGGGCATTGAATAAGAGTAACGATCGCTTCGCTGGAAGGTAACTTAATATTATAGGGAACTGGGAATAGAACGTATTTGGTGCCGTGAATGATTCAATGGTTTAGTTACCAGTGGCGGATATAGTTGACAAACATTTAGTATATTAGCTCCCAAATTAAAACAAACCGAAAATGAAGTTTTTTATAAATTGTTATTAAGTCAACGAATTAATTTTATGTGACCGGCATCTTCGTGAGATGTAAAGTGAAACAAACTAATCCTTCGTAAAATCATATTATTTCTCTACGTATTAAAATCAGAAGTAGGCAATATTAAGATGACTCATGCGTTGTCATGGAATCCATGGATTGCCGCTGGAAGGCTCGGGGGACACGAATGTGCGCGTGTGCCGTGTCTGGCGTGAAGGGCAATCAATGTTGCTGCAGGAGATCTGTGACTTGCTGCGGTCCCTTCCATCCAGTAGTATACGGGTTGATGAGCTGTGCCAACTGGGTAGATTGAACCTTCTCCGCTGAAGTGACGCTACAGGGCAAATCGAATGAATTTCCTTTCAGTTCTTCTCAACGCTAATAGAACCAGTGTAAATAATCTTCAGGGCGGACGATTTAGCGCGATAAGCGGTGAAACGTAAACATCCTTGTTTTGGCAAACAGGTAGGAAACTAATACGTGATGACGCCTAGACACATGCTACGTGATGAAACGAAGTCACTTTGGAATCGTGAAAATCCCCAAGTCACAACCAAATCGTTTCGCGCTACTCAAGCCTATAAACGCTGGCTGGAATTGGTAGAGTTAAATGGAAATCGCCAGCTGGACACATTCTCCGGTGATGCGACTTGCCATTCAGCGAAGACAGGCAATATTGTTAATAGAAGAGCAATATCTATGGGTCTTCATCGCCTGACTCAAATCATCTTTAGGCATTTGAGATGAATTGACATCATTCATGCTGGAACAAGGCAGCTAGTGGCAGCAAGCTGACGAGCTAAATAATTGACGAAACGTGTTTCGATTCTGACAGCATACCCACGATTCAGTCAAGTCGCAGCCAGACAAGCTTGAGATTGTACTCGTAACTTGGCTCTACTGTACCCTTTATCTGGTAATTCATTTTACATCATGCCTACTCGCCTCCTCAGCGTCTACTTGATTACCGTCTTCAAGCTGTAGTAAGAAAATTGGCGGCGCAATCAAATTGGTAGTGTCGAACGTTGGAACCAAATCCATTAACAATCAATGAGAATACTTAGTGCGCTTCAATTATCTCAAACCAATTTAGATACTATCATGTCTGTATGCCCCGGTAATTTGAGACCAGCCTTTCTTAGGCACTCAGGAAAACATATGACTATTTCAAGTGAACAGAAGATTGAAACAGCCCCAACGGGCATCAATCGCGCCGTTTTATTACAAGCCGGACCCGTATTGGTAGTCCTTGTAAACTGCAACCATGTCGTGGTATTGGCGTAATGCATTCCGGAAGCAAATGAACACGTGCATTGACAGCCTCCTGCGGAGTCAGTATCGTCGCTGTTGACCTACAATTGAAGTATCGACAGCCCCCCTGACGACGCAGCTTCAGAGCTGCCTGCATCCGTCGTGGAGAACAAATACAAGCTGATCGACATGACGTGATCTCGTATTTCCGTTGGCAGGAAATTGTCCGCAATGAATTGCCGCGCAATTCTCTAACAGCCGTTATGTGATCCAATGAAAATTTGGGTGGATTTGATTCATGTGCATTATTCACATCACTGCAAGTTTTAAAGGTCGCAATGATCGCCGAGATAGATCAGAAGAACAGGTCGTGCGTGATAAATCTTGCGTCACGAGCAAGTCTCGCCGTTCAATCGCTAAGAGCGTTAAGTCGCAATTCAATGTCGCAGAATTAATTCAGCGTCGAATTGATTGACCTCGAAACTCAAGTGAAGGGAAAGTATTCTGTACAGCTTTTAAGATAAACGCCATGGGGTCTTCAACCGAAATCCAGCTCCCGTTGGAAACACAGAGTAGGATTTTGTCAGAGGCCAAGACTGGGCTGAATCGAACATTCCAGATGCAAAGACTAAGGGCGAAACGGAACAAACCAGGAAACCCAGCGGAAATCAACATGCTGACGAAGTAGCATCGTGACGCGACAGAGGCCGACCAGGCGTCCCCCAGGCAACCTGATTTTCACGTGGATAAGTTCAGGTTCAGCGTATATCGGCCTCCGGAGATGTCCAAGGGCTAAATGAAATTCCTGGTATCTACGTCGCGGAAACGGAGTCTTTTCGTGACGGGTGTGACAGTTAGTGTGCATGGGGCAGAGCGTACTCCTCTGCAGAACAGCGTCAGCAATCTTCTGGCGGGCCGGCCTCATCTGCTATCCAGGACGTCTTTGATGATAATGAGCAATGGGTATTTCGTGAAATGTTCAGCCTCCAACACTCGTCCATCGAAGTACTGGTGGAGTATGGTAACGCATTCTTAGAGCGACCTAGATGTGAAGGCAATCAGAACTGAAGAAAGTATGGTTATGCAAAAAAACGGTATTCACAGGTGTGATATCTTGTAATGAATACTTATCATGGACTGTAAATGAATACCGAATAAGATGGTGAAAATGGTTAATAGTTATTTCTCCTGAAAATTTGATGGCTAATCAGATGTAAACTCGGGCTTTGTGTCATGTGGCAATGTCTATAACAAAGTTAGTGTGATAAAATCTTATAGAATGATCGTTCAATTCTTGTGCTCGGCGTTCTCACGCTGTACGATTTTAACAGAATCGAACGATGACTGCTGTATCAAATTTGCAGCGCTCTTCTCTTTGGGCGGCGGAAGATGGCTGGTTGATTGATGTTCATCTCACGAACAAACTGATCATTAATAATACGCAGACATTGTCGGTAAGTTGACGTCAAATCATCGAGATCTCGTATCAGCAGATGGAAATCGTTCGTGCCGCTGAATCTGACTAGCTAACAGTCGTAAGCGCTTCAGGTGCGGTAACAATGGTTACTGCCATTTCATGGCTAAGTGGTTGACTGGAACCTTGTGCTGGTCTTCAGTAACTGTCACGCAGGTCATCACTAACAGAGCGCGAGATCAAACGTACGTTATTCTCGTTGATCACGCAGGCTGACGGTCTCTTACGCATCAGGCAGTTCTGATGATGCCGTATCGACAGATCGACGATGAAGCAATTATGAAGAATTTGCTGCCGGCGGAGTTGAATCATCGAGACGCTGTCCCTTGATTCAGCTTATATTTGACCCAGTTCGGCGAGTCAGATGCTCGTCGGAGATCGCGTCATTTACTCGGTCGCGAAGTAAACCGCGCGAACGTAGGCGTGCATCGTCGACGTAATGCAGCCAGCGCAGCTTCTGCCGTAGTAACCAGGGATCGCCGGGCGTTGAATCTCCGGGCGATGAACGGCTATATCGCCGGTTGTTGCTCGACAGAAGGTGACCGATAAACAGTGTAATCATCGAAATTGAGGAGTCATCGTAATATTCCGTTAAACCTAACGTAAACGTACGTAA
>JASCZW010009404.1:0-42691 GCA_034211315.2 Aedes japonicus | reverse complement strand
AATTTATTCAATTCTGCGTAAATAATAACGTTCAACATTGGAAACTGAACATTACCCCAAATGACAGGTAAAGGTTACTGTTTATTATCGTTCAATTTAACCGATATTTTGGGTATTGTTAACAATACCAAATCTTAAGTAAAATAAATACCTAATTTTAGGTATTCTCATCTAAGCGTGTGGTGGTTGTATGAAACACTTACAGAATTGACTCAACATGCACTTGAAAAAAAACAAATGCAACCAGCTCTTTTTAATGCTTCTGACATGAGGTTCGATCTTGTATTTTTAAAGAGCTGTCACTGAATCCGTGGTTAATCTCACAAAACCACGGCGACTCCTGAGAAAAACTCGATCAATGAGTCGATGGTTGATGGAGGTAAATTTGAATTTGTGCGAATGCCTTTCGGGCTCAAACACGAAACCTCAACATTTCAAAGATTGATGGATTCGGTGCTTCGCAAACACCTACACATAAGATGTTTCGTCTATATGGACGACATCATAATATTTTTCTGCTGTATGGAAGAACATCTTCAAGACATTCAGAAAGTTTAACATACATTGAGAGTTAGAACTCTCGACAGCGCATCAATTTTTATTTTGGGATAAATCAATGATTCCCGCTCACCACAGCAGTAGCATCAACATGTATAAGTATGATTGAAGAGAAGCACCGATTGACTGGTCTTCACGAAATTGGTTTAGTGCATTCAAAAAAGGTGTACCCGAGCAGGAGACAATAACATATGAATACCTAATTTTGATCTCGATGGCTGGACTTGGTATTAGAGAGCTCAGATTAAGAGGTAAAATACCTAAGCAAAATACCAAAGAATACCCTAGCACAGAAAAGTAACTAAACTGATATCAAATAAGTAACAATTTTTTTATCTCAGATATCATTTTGAACTCACCTGTTATCGCAAAACGTATTTAGTTATCAGCATTGACAAATTTTGTTATCATCTGTTATTAATTTTTAAAGACGATTTTTCACGAACGTTACTGAATTCCCCAGCATGCTGACGAATGCTGAATATTACCAGCATGTGATGGATAAGAAATTAAACTTCTTACCAGAAGTACTATTTCAGTTATTAGTGTATGAATTTGATATCATGTTGATAACATAATTTGAAATTATATCAAGAAATTTGCTCATATCACAAAATTTGTTATTCAAATGAACTCGATGATAATAAAACGAGTTAATATTGTGATATCCAACGAATATTTCTTATCACTTTTGTCATTTTGGCTGTTTATTAAGTCTGTTTGACAACATATTTAATGATCAAACACTGATAAAATGAAATTAGAACTTTTAATCAATTTGGTATGAACCTTTGCTCGGGTAAAAGTATAATATCTCTCGAATAACAAAACTTGTTATTTTGGATACCCTCAATTTGGTATTCGCATAACATTGTGGGAACAATATTATGGTATAATGCTCAGGTATTTTATCTCTTAATCTGAGCTCCTAAATTCCAAATCCAATTATCAAGTTATTTTGTCCTGCTCGGGTAATGATAGCATTTAACCAGATGACGATTACGATTACAAATTACGAGACATTTGTTCTATGTACTAAGGAAACTAGAGGGCGTCCTTTTTCCATATAATGTATAGGTTAGGTTAATTTTCACTTCACGATCTCTGAGACAAAAAATCACAAACAAAACAAAACAAACAATGCTGACATTGCTACTCAATGGATGCTCCAGTGGAGTAAACGATTCTTGAAAATTTCAAACCTAAGTCCTAACAGTAATTGAGGTTTGTGCTCAGAAAACTTCGACGTGATAGGGACATGATCTCGTTTGTCCCAAATTCATTCTTAAGCTTGTATTACACTGTTTGTCCAATAGCCAAATATTTGTCATAGGCAGATAGGCATCTGACAAACATCTATGATATCTGTCAGCTGTCTAGCTGCCTATGCCAAATATTTGGCTATTGGACAAACAGTGTAATACAAGCTTTACGAAACAAGTGAAAGCTAATTTACGAAAATAAATTTTGACATCTTGGCATAAATTGGTGCGCCCAGGACCTAAGAAACCCGACCCCCTGCCAGTCTTTGCCCTCTAGTGCCATGTAGGTCTCGTTCGTCTTGCCCAGATACTGTTCCACCGTTCCTCCAACCTTCAGCTGAGACCACACTGTTTGATGAAAAGCCAAATATTTGACAAATTTTAACAATTATTTTAGCCCAACATGTGATCACCAAATATATATGATAAAATATTGCTAAATAAATAGGAGCTATATCGAGACAATCCTTAAACTTACTCAACACTGCTAAGGATATATGAACCATAGAATAGCACCGGGATATTAATCTAAAAAAATACCAGTTGATAGTTCACGATCCTTCCGGAACTACATTAAAGGAACTAAACGTAAGTTATATATTTACATATTTAGCTGAAAGTAACACATACGATTATTTCATAACACATCTATTCAAAGAATCTATAACCCTATAGTTCGCCTTATATTATGTTAATTTATATTGTTGTTCTCTTTTTATTTCCAACTTTAATGGATTTAAAAATCCCCTTAATAAAGAGCTGCGAGAGCATATCGCACTGAACGTTGGTAAGACGGAAGAATACCCTTGATAATTCGTCGGAGCAAACATTGACATGTGTATTTTTTTTTGAAGCTCCATGAACCCCTCTTAAGTTCCGTGAACTTCCCTGAAGTTTTGTTAACTTCTCAGAAGTTCCTAGAACTTATGGTAAAATGTGTGTCCTTCACTGAACATCCGTCAACTTATCTGATGTTCCGTGGATTTCTTTAAATATTGTATTGTTAAATCCAGTGATTTCTCTGATGTTCTGGAGTTTCTTTATTAGTTCCAAGTACTTCCATAATACTTATCTGAAGATCCTTGGAATTCTTTGAAGTTCCCTTAATTTCTCTAAAGTTTATCTCCTAACCTTATTCTTTTAGTTCTCTGAAGTTCTGAGGGAATCTCTGAGGTGCCGTAAATTTCTCTGAAGTCTCGAAAACTTCTTTGAAGTTCCAAGGACTTCACTGAAGTTCCAAGGACTTCTCCAAAGTTCCGTGGAATTTTCTGAAATTTCGATAACTTCTCTGAGGTAAACTTTTATGTTTCTTTCTGAAGTTTTGTTTTTCTGAAGTTCTGAGGGCTTCTCTGATGTTTTGAAAATTTGTCTATACTATGAGGATTTCTTTGAAGTTTCAGGGAGTTTTCGGAAATTGTCATAACGTTCTGAAGTTTTCGGAACTTTGTTGAAGTTCTCGGAACTTTTCTGAAGTTCTTAAAACTTCCTGAGCTTTTCGGAATGTCTCTGAAGATTTTGGCTTTTTCATGAATTTTTCTGTAATTCTCTTCTCTCTTTTGACACGTAAAACTTGTAGATCACCTCTTCGTGGTGCATTACGAGGTATCGCCTTTATAACCGAACCCTATTCCGAATTAATTCAAACAAGGGATCATATCGTTTTTCAAAGGAACATATCTTAGCCCTTATTATATTTTATGTCTTGTGAAAAGATGCAATACTCGGATTGAGCCATCGAGGAGGAGCTTGAAGTAAGTAAAACATCGTTAGTCTTCATTTATGTGAACTCTCATTTTCTATTTGATGTTCTATAGTTTGAATTGGTTAGGACTAGGGTTCTGACGCATGGTCAGTATCGGAGTCATAGTTTGTTTTCTTTGCAATGAATCCGGTTTTGACAGATAAAGGGGCCGTGCCTTTGAAGACTCTTCTCACTCCTCAAAGGGTTCAAATAGCGGAAACTTTCAAAATAAGTCGATTCATTGCCTACAAAACAAATGATGACAACTGTAACAACACCGAATACTTCATTATTTCTCAATAGTGATGAAGCAACTTGACATGCACTAAACAAAGGATATGGGGTATACTACAGTAGATCAAATTACTGCGTGCTAGAGGAAAAAAAACTTTTCTGAAATTTCTTGGAACTTTTCGGAACTTCTCGGAACTTCTCTGAATTTCTAGATAGTTATCTGAAGTTTAAGAAATTTTTAGAAATTATAGTGAGTTACTTTAAATTTTTCACGATTTCCTTAAAGCTTTGGAAGTTTACTTAAGTTTTCGAGATTTCTCTAAAGTTCTCTGAAAATGGCAAAAGTTTCATAGGATTCGGTAAAGTTCACTTTAATTCTTCTTTTGATTTTTATGAAGTTCTTAGGACTACATTTAAGTTTTTTAAACTTCAGTAGATATCCCTGATGTCTTTGGAACTTTACTGGAGGTATTGAGACTTGCATGTGATTCGCGGAACTTTTTTGTCATTTTATGAACCATACAGAAATTCTAAGGAGGTCTTAAGCTCTGGCGACTTCTAATTTCTCGGTAGTTCTCCGAAGTTTTTGAAACTCTTTGAATTCTTGAAATTTTGCTTAAGTCCTCGGGAGTTTTCTGAAGTTCTCGGAACCAATCTGAAGTTGTTAGAAGTTCTCTAAAGTTTTCGTAACTTCTCTGAATTTCTAGAGAGTTATCTGAAATTTAAGGGAATTCTCTGAAATTCTAAAAAGTTATCTGCGACTGTTGCGACTTTCTTAAAGCTTTGGAACTTTACCTAATTTCTCAACACTTCACGGAAATTATCTGGAATTCAGTGAAATTTATTGAATTTCACTTAAATTGTCGGGACTTTCCTAGGGCTCTTTTAACTTCACTGTAATTCAATAGACATCGCTGATGTCCCTGGAACTTCACTGGAGATATTGGAACTTGCATGTGATTCTCGGCACTTTTCTAACATTCTATGGACCTTACAGAAGGTCAAAGGAGGTCTCTTAGATTCTGGCAACTTCTGAAGATTCCTGTACATCTCTGAAGTTCAGTGAGTTTATCTCCGTGAGCTTCTCTGAAGTTTCAATGATGTCATGAAAATTACGGGAACATTTCTGACGCTTCGAGTAATTCTGTGAAGTATCGAAGACTTCCCTGAACTTCTAGAATGTTTTCGAAACTCTCTGAATTCTTGGAACTTTGCTTAAGTTTTAGGAGGTACTCTGAAGTTGTAAGATTTATCTGTCAGTTGTCGGAAGTTTTCGGAACTTGTCTTAATTTCTAGAGAGTTATCTGAACTTTAAGGAAATTCTCTGAAATTTTAGTTTCTATTTCAGAGATATCTGAAACTGTTGAAATTTCTTTGAATCTTTGGAACTGTGCACAAGACTTCACCGAAGTTCTTTGAAATTCGCTGAAGTTTCCTGGGATTCACTGAAATTAAATTCTCGAGACACTCCTGGACCTCCTTTAACTTCACTGTAATTCAAGGGATATCCCTGATGTTCTTGGAACCTCACTGAAGATATTGGGATTTTCAGGTTATTCTCGACACATTGTACTTTTCAGAAGTCTCTTTGCCTGCTTTGAATTCTCGGGACTTAGTTGAAGTTCTCCGAACGTTACTGAAAATCAAAGCTTTTCCACGAAGCTCACTGGATTTCTATGAAGTACATGACAATTTAGGATGTTCTTAAGACTTTTCTGAAGTTCCCTGAATTTCTCTGAAATTATCAGGACATCCCTGAAGATCTGAGAACTTCAACAAATAGACTGATATGTGATTCACGACAGTGTTGAAAATAAGATTAACTAAAGCAAGTACAAAGATTGTACTCGAAAAGATTGCAACACTTTCTTTTGTTTTTCTTAACTTTTTAATGCACGGGTAAACATTGATTTAGAGTGAAATGTTTACATATGCAAACTTTCGTCAGAATCTGTTAAGTTGGCTTCCAAAAAAAAGTGCTTCGACAATAAAATTATGGGTACGGTCGTGGAAAATCCAAACCAGTTACACATGTGGATCGCAAAACAGTCGGAAATCGAGAATTCAACCGTGTCCCGTGTGGTAAAATCGTTCATGGAGGACCAAACGACCCAGCGGAAAGCTGGCAGCATAGGAAAAGCGAAGAGAACCGATCCTGTTAACGCAAGGAAGGTGAGGGATTACTTCAAGCGCAATCCACACCATTCGATTTGGGACGTGGCCAAGAAGGTCAATTTTTTCGGCTGGTTCGTCCAGCAGACAATGAAGTCTTCATGTCTTCAAGGTAAGGAAAGCGCCTAACCGAACCGATAAACAAAATATGGTAGACAAATCCAGTTCTAGGAAGCTGAACCGCGAGTGGTTGAGGCAGTCAAAATGCATCGTAATGGAAGACAAGACGAACATTAGAGTGGACACCAAGCAAATCCCCATAATGGAGCTTTTCGTCTGCAAATCCCACCTAAATGTTCCGTAGAAGTTCCGGAAGAAGAACGTCGACCAATTTGCCGAAGGAGGCAAATCCACCAAATGCCGGATCGGGCCATAAATGTTGAATCCTAGAGATTTTGAGCTATTTAGTGGAATGCTTGTAACTAGAAATGAGAAGAAAAATTAGCTCATCTTGACAGATACGCGTATTTTGTCTACAATGTGCAGACTTCTCCAGTGTCGTGTAATAATAACTCGACTGGAGACATCAGTTGAGTTATTGGTACACGACACTGAAGAAGTCTGCACATTGTAGACGAAATACTCGTATCTGTCAAGATAACAAAGGTAGTTGGAATTGAATGGAAAATACTAATTTTTCTTCTCAGCTCTAGTTAGTCTCATTGTTAATTCCCACAGATCTCGATGTCTCGATAATTTCAGAAAACTTCCGGGAACTTCAGAAAAGTCTCAAAAACTTTAGCAATTTCAAATATTTTAAAAAATCCAGTGATCTTCACTGAAGTCCTTAGACTTTCAAGAACATTCTGAGAGCTTGAACTAAGTCTGGAAAATTCAATTCAATAACCTGAAAATCCCTATATCTTCTGTGAAGTTCCAAGAACATAAGTGATGTCCCTTGAATTATAGTGAAGTTAAAGAAACTTCAGGAAAGTCCCGAGAATTTAAGTAAACCCCGATGAATTTCTGTGAATCCCAGACAATTTCAGCGAATTTCAGGGAATTTCAGTGAAGTCTTGAAAACTTAGGCAAAGTTCCAAAGCTTCAAGGAAGCCTCAACAGTTCCAAATAATGTTTTTGAATTTCAGATCGGCCCCTAGAGATTCAGAGAAGTTTTTAAAACTTCCGACAACTTCAGAGTAGTTCCGAGAACTTCAAAAAAGTCCCGAGAACTTAGGCAAAGTTCTGAAAATACAGAAAGTTTTGAAAACTTCCAAGAAGTTCAAAGAAGTCTTCGATATTTCACAGAAGTCCTCGATACTTCAGAAATGTTCATGGATTTTTTAAGAAATGATTGGAAATTCAGAGAAGTTCACAGAGAAAAGCTCACGGAACTTCAGAAATGTTTAGTGATCTGAACATCTGATTCAGAAATCGTCAGACCTTAAGAGAACTGCTTTGAGCTTCCGTAAGGTCTAAAAAAAATTCAGAAAAGTGCCGCGAAGCACATGCTAGTTCCGATGTCTCGATGTTTATTTCATTACAGTGAAGTAGGAAAAACTTAAATGAAGTACTGGACTTCAAAAAAGTCAGAAAAAGGATTTCAGTGAAGTTCAGTGAACCCGAGGAAACTTTTGCCAATTTCAGCGAACTTTAGTGAAATCTTGAGAGCTTTAGTAAAGTTTCAAAAATTCAAGGAAGTCCCAAAAACTTCAAGTAACCCTTTATAACTTCTGAGAACTTCTCAAAGTTCAGATAACTTTCTAGAAATTCAGATAAGTTCCGAGAAATTAAGAGAAGTTTTAAAAACTTTTTTTTCCGCTGCTCGGTACATAAACCACTGAGACCAGTAATTTGATCTATTGTAGTACAACCCGTATTCTTTGTTTAGCGCATGTCTACTACAACACTATTGAGAAATGATGAAGTATTGGGTGTACTTACAGTAGTCATTGTTTGTTTTGTTAGTAATGAATCGACTTTTATTGAAGGTTTCCGCTATTTAAACCCTTCGAGGAGAGAGAACATTCTTCAAAGGCACGCTCCTTTATCAATTAAAACCGGATTCATTGCAAAAAAAAAAACTATGATTCCGATAGTGATCAAACATCAGAACCTTATATCTAAACCAATTAAAACTATAGAACATCAAACATAAAATGAATATTCATATAACCATGTTTTCCTTAACTAGAAAATGAAAGATTCCCATTTTATTCCAACTACCTTTATTGACGAATACGCTTATTTCTTTTACAATTTGCAGACTTCACTGTCACGTACTAATCCTCGACGTGTTTTCCTTATTCCAAGCCCATCCTCGGTGGCTCGGTGGCGAGTATTTTCACTTTTCACAAGACATTAAATGTAATAAAGACTAAGATATGTTCCATTGACTAAAAAAAACAATATTTGAACTGGTGATCTACCAGCGTTACTGGTACAAAAGAGGGATGAGAAGTTCAACGAAATTCGGAAAAGTTCCAAAAACTTCAGAGACATTCTGAAAAGCTCAAAAAGTTCCAAGAATTTTGAGAAACATTTCGAGAACTGCGTTGCGGAACTTCTGAAAGTTTCAAACAAATCAGAGAAGTCTACGAAACTTCAAAGAAGTCCTCAAAACTTAGCATTAATACTCAAGGCTTCAGAGAAGTTATCGAAACATCAGAAAAGTTCAGTGAAAGTCCTCAGAACTTCAGAAAAGAAACTTCGGAAAGAAACACCAGAAAAATTTAAAAAAAAAACTTCAAAGAAGTTAACGGAACTTCAGAAAAATCCTAGGAATTTTTGATAAGTCCTTGGAACTTCAGAAAAATTCTCGAGACTTTAGAAGAATTCACGGAACTTCAGAGAAGTACTCAAAACTTCAAAGAATTCGGCAAAGAACCGGAACTCAGGTGGCTGCAAAAAAAAGTAAGAATTTTCAGATAAGTCTTCGAGAAGTCCTTGGAACTTTCTAGACAAGTTCTTGGAACTTCGAAGAAGACTTCAGAACACCAGAGAAGTCTTTGAATCTAACAAAAAAAAACTTATGGAAACCCACGGAACTTTAGATAAGTTCACAGATATTCAGTGAAGTACGCGAAATTTGACGGAGATTTTTAAATTCTTTAAAGTTGGTAATAGATAAGAAACAACAATATTAATTAACACAATACATGGTTGACTTTGAGGTTATGCATCCTTTGAATACATGTGTAATGAATAAAGCGTATGTGTATCTTTCAGGTAAATATGTTAAAATAAAACATACGTTTAATCCTCTCAGTGTAGGTCATGAAGAGTCGTAAACACTGCTGTAAGGATTTTTAGTTCAATATTTTAAAGCTATTGTATGCTTGATACATCCTTAGCAGTGTCAAGTTAGCTTAAGGATTGTGTTCACCTAGGGACTGGTTCTCTCACGTAGGATTGGTTTAGAACATCGCCTAATAGAAAAATTCTGGGCGATTATGAAGGGCATGCTCCAGAAAACAGGGAAGGTCTTCAAAAACGACAAGAATTTGTATAAAGAGCGGATCAAAGTGTGTAATATACATGGCGCAAGTGAAGCACAGGATTTGATGGGTATCGTTTAGTTCAAGGAATAAACCAACTCTTCAAAAACATAGCAAAAAAGTTAATATTTATTTCCTGAAAGTTTCAAAAATTTCGGCCGAAAATGAATTTTTGATGATTATTTAAATTACTTTACCAATCGAGTTAGCATAGCTCAAAATACCATAGCACTAACATTTGCGTTTGTCACCGTGAGAATGGTATGTTTGTTGATGCAATAATCTACACAATGGCACTACTCAATCGTTAAAAAACATGCAAACCTGCAAGATTATAAGGATTTGGTATCTGCCTTGAGAAGACGTACGGATCCATACAGCCTTCAGTGGATATTGAAAAAATTAAAAAAGTGAAACAGTCGGGATGCATGGACATGTTTTAAAAGAAACCAGAGCAAAATTATGCCCTAACAACTACACTTCAAACCTTTTAAAACCCAAATTACCTCACAAAGCAGATATTCATAAACACACCGCGCTATTATGTCTAAGAAACCAAATTATAAAGCAATTGCTCACTTTGTTCCGCAAACATTGCTTGCAATTATTCAACCTCATTTCAATTAAGGCACTCATGCGCAGCATTACAGCTAGTATTAAATAACCAAAAAAAAAAAACCATCCTCCCCGGCGGCCACCCATCTCACTTACCTGTGTTTGACGTTGTGAAGAGAAAACTCTCGGAGAAATCACTCCATCCGTAGCGATTCCTGGTGATGACATTTTTTTTTTTTTTTTTATTTTCAGTGCCCAGATGTTTGCATTTAATTCATGCATTTAAACGACAAAGAACAGGATGCCATTTGCAGGATTCCAATGTCGTTCCCCAAGGTGAATTCCCGGCGTTTAATTACGTTCAAGTGGGGTTGGCATCCGGTGACGGCGTCGGTGAAACAAGATTCCGTTGGTTGGTGATCCATCCAGCAGAGCACGGCACAAGGACGATGCATTTGAAAGAAGCAGAAAAGAGAAAAAGGTAAATTGATTGCAATTTAAAGAGTACAGGTAGGGGTTGGCAACTTGAAGAGGATATCTGGTATGGAATCATCTTTCCCACTCAATCGATTAGTCCTAGTTTAAGAAGCCCGTTTTATTGGATGACCCATATATTGGTTTTTTCCTAGTCATAAAATTTCTTGCGAAGCCCAGCAGGAGAAGACGAGCCGGCTCAAGTCGAGCAATGATTTACGGTTATTTATATTCCATTTTCCCATTTTCAGTCCCAAACGCCATATGTTGAATATAGATCAGCCCACATCGGCACAAAGAAAATGGGCTATTAAACCATCGAGTTCCAAGTTATTCAATCGATTTCCAACCGAGGAATGTGCTTCGTTGGAAGGATGGCACAAAGGAAGCGAATCCCAGAGATGACCATAATAATTTGTCATTCGTAATAGCTGTCAGCCGACATCCCATGCCGGTAGTAGAGAGAGAGTGTGTAGTAGAAAAAAAAAGTCGCTCCATCGAATGAAAATCTCACTTTTATTCAATCAAGCACGTTCCCAGCACTTCTTTCGATAGAAACCCGAATGCATGGATAATAATGTTCGGTGTCCGACTGTGACGTTCGATTTCAGATTCCATTGTCTGAATGCACGGTACGGAGCGGGGTTTCAACCAACCGACGATGGGGACTCAGCCATCACAGAAGAGGCTAAGCTAGGTCGGATAGGCCTGATTGCTTGCTCGGCTGGTGAATGGAAAAACCTCACATTCTACCATTATTGTCACATATGCAGAGTGCACGGCAAATGGGTTAGTTAGGGTGGTTCCAAGCTAAATTTTTTCATCATCAATTTTGCTCAGTTTTCATGTGAAATGTGCGCTTCGGAAAAGTATTGGAAGAACTCATAGTCTAGAATCGCATCTATACAGGTTCCTTATTGAAAATATTTAGAGACGCTTGTTCTTCTGAATTGAATTAAGTTAAACAACTAACTATTATAAGACAGAATCTTTCGAGAGATACGGATATGCATCATATTAGGTATATTCAAGAAGGCAAATTTGTCTCGTCCAATAAATTGGTATAGCCATCGCGCGCAGCATGCAGGTCTCTAGTGTTGAGAATCGAATAATCTTTGACAGTAATTCGTTAACACCGCTATACAGAACGAACTCGTGCAGGTTTGACCGTAAAGTAGTCGAAGGCGTTTTAGAACGAGTGACATCAAATGGAAAAAGATTGTGCAACAAGCACCTGGAAAATCCGGAGTGGTCCGGTTCCAAGCTGGTTAAAGTGCTGAAAATGCTAACAAAACAACATTTTGTCGAGTGCTAAAAATCTAAAAGGAAACCCTGAGTGTGGAATGACATAATCAGTTCTACGAAAAAACTGGAACCTGGGATTGTAAGCTGAGCACCAAGGCGTTGAGGTTTGCTATTTATATATAAATCAATCAATGTAAACTACAAATACATTTAAATTCATTCATTTAAATTTACATTTATTCAAAGTGGCTTAGTACCTTCGGGTGGAACTCTTGAAGGCCAAGACAGTCTCTTATTGTCGCTTTGAGCGTGCAGTAACATCAACTGTCGCGGCAAATATTCAATATAATTGTTCATCATTCTATTGATTGGTCTATTCTTAGCATAAATTATTCTCTGAGGCCTTACATGAAATAAATTCCTAATTCTTAAAATGCGTGATGATGCATTACAGACCAAACTTTGTGAAACTTTTGCCGAATTTATACGCTACGAGATATCGTTGTTAACAGAAGAGATCATAGCAATTTCTCGTCTTTCCTTCAGTGATTTTATCAATTAACATGCAACGAGACTCATTCGAAGGTAGAAGAAATTAATTTTAGCGTAGTTTTCTAAGACCAAGTAACAAAAATTGTTCTTGAACAGATTCTATACCACTAATGTATATTTCTTGGTATGGAGCCCGAACAACAGAGCAATATTTGAAAATAGATCTTACGTACGCTACACAAACTTCCGATGCTGACAAAATAGGTTTATTTACAAGAGGAATTTGGAAAGGGTTAAAGTATTTTGATGGTACATTGATCATTAAAATGGTAACTTTTGATGAATCCTAACATATTATCTTGCTATGAGAAATTGCTAGTATTGAAAGCATCTACAAATTTGAATCCAGAATTAAAAAATCATACATGCCTGGCGTTAACATTGCCAAAACCATCCAGCCTCAAGAAAGCTAACACTCAAGAGCCACGAAAGCCACATGGAAAACTAATTTGGGTTTAATCTATGGAACCAAGAGGAATTATAGCCAATAGTTTAACCTTTAGTCAGGTTCACGAGAACCTGCTACCAGTAGGAGTGGCCCAACATGATCATTTTTTCAGAACAGCTCTTTTTTGGATCCATTTGGGGTCCCAAACAACCATGTAAAATTTGGGGACGATTGGTTGTAGCCCTGCTTCCCGCATTGCGTTTGAAATTTGTATGGAAATTAGTATGGGAAAACATACTTTTTTGAATTTTCATTACTAGAGACCTCAGTTTAGCATGAAACCTTTAACTAATCAGTTAAATGTATAGTCCAGGATGTGCCTAACAACTTTGTCGAAAGATGTGCGGCGCTAAAACGTTCCTTTAAAAAGTTATAGGTGTTCAAAGATCGATGGTTCGAATTAATTGCTAAAAATGATTTGTTCTGCCAACACTGCCGGTGTACCAATGGAAGCCAGATTTCAATCCGCAATAACTTTGGCGTTTCTTGTCTTATCGATTTGGAATGTTCAGATGAACTACTCATAAACATTTGCACAACTTTATGGGTGCATTTGGAGATGACCTCCCACCATGCCAACCCGCCCCCTCTCCCTCAATTCATAGTAATGGAATTACTGTTTCAAACTAAAATAACTTTAGTGTTTCGTATCTTGTCGAGTTGGTTTATTTAGATATGTTATTTAAAAACATTTGCTCTATCTCATATGCCCAGTTGTTAAAGGGAGGGGCATATTATATTCTCTCCACCCCCAACTTCGGAGTTTCTCATCTAATGGAGTTGGTACGTTCGGATGAGCTATTCAAAAGCATTTGCTCAATTTATTTTTTGTAATTGAAGAAGAGGTACATACTGATTCCTCCCCCCTCAATAATATCGATGGAAGTAAAGTTACAGATTGAAATAATTACTGTGTTTTTTAACCAGTTCGTTTATTTGGAAGGCTCAATTGCGTTAGCTTTTACGATAATCATTGTCTGTGGTTTAACAAGAATAACTTAATACTACGTCTAGTAGGAATGGACCGATTACTCGCGGTTTACTCGAGGTTAAGGGTAATATTTTTCAGGGAAGGATCAGGTGAGGAGCTTGGGAGGGAGTTATTCTTGTCTCATCAGAGAGTTGTCGCCAGTACTTTTGTGTTATGCAGGGTTTGCTTTTAGTGTTCGATCGTCTTGGTGACCATTGGGCGACGATAAGATTCATCGTGGTGAGGGGGACGGGGGCAAAACAAACCGAACTACTAAAATAAGAAAATACTAAGTGCACCCCGAACTTTGCCTCTCTTTTACGAACGAGGTTGAACAACTAATGAAAAGTTTCTATCATATTTGTTTCCCACATTAATGTACCTTGCTATACTGCCGTTCTACTTATAATAATTGCCCCATGTTACTTTCCACAAAACAGCCAAAACTCAGATCAATTTGTCCCACGGAAAACGTGATGACATCAGGGAACATTATTAGTGGCTGGAAAACTCCTTCCAATCATATATTTCGTCATGAACTATAAATAGGACATACCAGAATTCATTTTGTTCCATAAAACTACTGAAAATCTTGTCTAACGAAGTATTTCTAATAATCGTGGCACAAATTGACCTGAGTTTTGATTATTTTGTGGATAGTAACATCACGTGGGACAATTATGCGTAGAAAGGCAGTATAGGTTTTTTTTTTATATTTGATGGAGAGCAAAAAAACGCTTAGATATTATTAAAAATACAACACTGCTTCCTGACGCAAATTACGTCATACAAGGTTCAATTCCATCACCACACATTGAAACGGCATTTAAATCACTTCGGCATACAGATGCAGATAGAAAAAACGGTTTCGTTTAGAGCGCTTCTTTTGTTTTAGAGAAGAATGAATGCAAACATTCATGCTATGCGTTCATATAGGTCTGGTTTTGTAGCTATTGATCTAATCTATCATACCAAACGTATGATTGATTTGTTTGTATCGAAATCATTGACATAAGCCTATAAGACTGATCAATTTTTAAATAGCTCATCCGAATGTACCGACTCTATTAGATGAGAAACTCCGGAGATGGTGGTGGAGGGAATATAGTATACCCCCCCCCCCCCCACCTCCCTCTAACAACTGGGCATATGAGATTGATTAAATGTTTTTGAAACAAACCAACAAACAAACCAACTCGACAAGATAAGAAACACTAAAGTTATTTCAGTTTGAAACAGTATTTCCATTACTATGAATTGAGGGAGAGGGGTTGGGTTGGCATGGGGGGGGGGGGGGGGGGCATCTCCAAATACACCCATAAAGTTGTGCAAATGTTTATGAGTAGTTCATCTGAACATTCCAAATCGATAAGACAAGAAACGCTAAAGTTATTGCGGATTGAAATCTGGCTTCCATTGGTACACTGGCAGTGTTGGCAGAAAAAAATATTTTCGGTATTTAATTCGATCCAACAATCTTAGAAAAGCTATAACTTTTTTTAGGGACATTTTAGCGCCGCACATCTTTCGACAAAGTTGTTAGGCGCATTATGGACTATACATTTAACTGATTAGTTACGTGATCCAAGCAAAAATGGGGTCTCTAGGGATGAAAATGCAAAAAAGTACGTTTTCCCATACTAATTTCCATACAAATTTCAAACGCAATGCGGAAGCCGGTTTGCGTCCATCGTTACCAAATTTTTCACAGTTGTTTGGGATTTCAAATGAGCCACCCTAGTATATGGGCTCCATCAAGAAAAAGGTTTTAGATTTCGTTCAAACTGGAGAAATGTTACGATCTAATGCTGTTATTTTGAAGTTTTTATAAAGGTACTGTACAGGGTGTTCCAAAAGCTCGAATACATTTTGTTAAAAAAAAGAATATTCAAGATATTCTATACTGAGTCAATTTTTATTGAAGCAATGTTTATTGAGAACCTTTACTACAGATTACCTGGGAGCACCCCCTCTCCCTCCCCTCTTTGTACTGTATGATGAACTTAAGACGTTTCTTGAAAAAAAAAAAACCGCACGTCCATCAGCATCTCGGAAATGAGTTTCCCAAATTGGTCCATAGTGCTCACTTGTTATTTACTCTGCTCGGTCAGCATGTATGACCATAAAAAGTCCAGGGGATTAAGGTCCGAGGAGCTGGGTCAAAGTCTCATCGAGAAGATCAGTTAAATTCTCCGACACTACGCTCGTACGATATCCGCTGTGGGTCGGTGCGCTGTCCTGTTGAAGACGTAATGATCCGTTCCGTAGAGGTCGAAGTGCAGAACCACAACCATTTGTAAGAACCGCTTCAGAATCACGTATTTTTAGATAGACACCCGGAGAGCTTCCACGCCTGGTTTCACCCTTCCGGGGTGTTCGTAAGGTCGGGGATGCTGGCCAACGTCAACGCCCACGGTCGATCATTTGGACATTGTCCGGATTGCTAGACAAAGGTTGCTCATCAGATAACACGAATTCCTGATCTGCGTGCTGCAAAGGTATCGGTTGGCTCACTCAAGCCTCTGCTTCGTTGTAGCCCCCGTTACAACGCGAAACATACGTTTCTTGTACGGCTTGCATCCCACGTCCTTCGCCATGATGATGTGAGCAGTGCCGATCAACACATCCAGGTCAGCAGTGGTCTTCCGGATTGAGCGGTTCATTTTTCGATTGACCCGCTCCCTCGCCGCTTTAAGGGCTGCTGGCGTCCTCGAGAAACGTGGCCACCTGGATCTCGGATGGTCCTTAGCCCAAGAACGTCTCTGTACCGCTTCACTCCGTAGGATTTCAACAGCCGGAATATATCACCAGGTCGCTCACCTCTCGCGAACAACTTTACTATGACGTCGCGGTACTCTTTCATCGTGCGCGGTAAACAAACAACAAATGACATCGACTCCACACTGAGCGCGTCGGTTAGCCTACATATAAGGCTAAAGCTTACACCAATACCAACACAAGAAATGCAAATGGTTGGCACCTACACGAACGATGAAAAGTTGTATTGGAACTCGTTGAACACCCTGTAAAGCAACAAGGGATCGTTCATTAATTATGTCACGCAAAAAGTGACTTTTTTATACCCCACCCCCTTTTTCCCCATTGTCATTTATTTTTGGATGGTACTTCAATTTTTTAATATGGATTGTCTCGTTTTCCAAATCTGTTGTATAAAACTCAAAAATGATTTCAGTGAATGATGATTTCAGCTTTGAGGTGTTGGTTCTAAAATTTTGATTTGTTTTCCACGCATAAGCGGATACAAATTCTCGGTCGAATCATTAAAGATTCACGTCAGTTGATTTGCCGCCTCCTTAAGAGTACTACATATCACTGGAGCTGGCAGCAGTTATAACATAACTAGCCACCAAAATCTTCAGGAAAAAGAAACATTAGTTTCTAAAACACCATAATCTTCAGGCCACACACATCAAAAAAATTCTTGGAAAGCAAAAAAGCAATATCTTAAAAGGCACCTTAATACGAATATATTACCTTAACAAACAGATATAATTCCCTCACCATATCACATCGTTACACCGTTTCCCGTAATATCCGTCTTATAACATTCCCTAGCAGCATACTTGTTACATACTGGTAGTGGTAACTGTTTTGTGACTTAATTTAGTCACAACCAAATGAATTAAATAATGTTTGATCATTGTGAGCTGCTTGGATGAAAATTTTGAACAACTTTCCAAATTGATATGATGATAATTTTATATCAGTGTAAGACAGAATAGACAGAACAGCTCCAATCGAAAAGGCCGTCTTTTAATTCTTGGATGTTGAAAACCATTATTGTCAAGAATGTCATAGAAGATTGCAAGAAATTCAGTTTGAACGATAATTGTGAAAAACTATATTGTAAATAAAATGAAAAATAATCCGAACCACCCTAACGCAAAAACGGAAAGGACTTATGTGTACATGAATCATCTGGTAGCGAACATGAACAGAAACAGGAGAACGGCCATCGACCACCATAGTGCAGTCCCAATGGGTGATTACGGATTGTGGTCAACATCTCATGTGTGGGTGAGTTTTTTTTTTCTACTTCCTTGAATGAGAATCGGATATGTGTAAGCCAAGAAAGATAGGATGGATGGACGTTCATGCAGTTTGAAACCAAGCGGAATAAGGTTTCCAGTTTTTATCTTAAAAACAAATTAAGGAATTTGGAATGAGTCTTATCAGATTTAACAATAGAGGAGCTGCTTACAGAGAAATCTGTTGCACTAATGGCACGTTGGTCATAAGGAAGTCGAACACTCAATTCTCGTTAAATTCGAATGCTTTTTCATGTGAATAATTTGTTCGACAAATTCAACAAAATACGTAAACCTCTCAGTGTATTTGCCACGAACTTTTAGATGAGTTGCTTTGGAATAGAAAAGAAAGCTCTAAATTTAAAACACTGATTTGAGCAGCAACAGGTAAAACTCTATAAGATACATAATGCCAAATATTAGAAGAAGCAAAACTCTTACTGAAGCTTACAGCAATATTTTCCGAAATTCAGTCAACATTTTAAAAATAAATTAAAATTCAGCCTCCAAAGAAATATTTGGCAGGGATGTTCGTAGAAGTTAATGCCGGAGCCAACTAGTTTTTGAAGTGCAAAATTGATAAAGTGTTTTACCTGTTTACCCAGAGTAATATTCAAGATCTTTAAAAACAGCATATCATATATGAATTTACCCTAAAATTTAATGGCGTATCGGACTAAACGTTGTTTGATTTCTTCCTTTCTTTCGATTCATTGTTTTTTTATTTCTGAAGAACTAAAGGGTGTTTCGATGAAAATTTGGTCGACCTAAACATGACGCATTTCCTTTCATCGTGCATTGAAAAATATTGCACACCCCTCATTTTGAAGATGTTTGCGTGAAGCATCATGACTCTATGTTTATTTTGAGATTAGCACTTCAGTTATCAACATGTCGTCGGAGGAAGAGAAGCATCGCATCAAAATTTTGCACGTGCATTGCGAAAATCCAAACTACTTTTCACGCCAAGTTGGCGAAATTGTTGAATGTGTCTAAATCAACTGTAATCAACGTATTGAAAGTGTTCGTTGAACATTTGTCGACAGCCAGGAGAGCTGGATAGGGGGGGGGGGGGGGGGAGAGAATTGAAAAAGAGTTGCCCACTGTTTCAAGCGGAACCCCAACCTCTCCGCCTTCAACCGTGGATAGAGCTAAAAAACGAGCTGGACTGTCGGCTTACAACAAAGTGGTGACTCCAGTAATCCTCGACGACACTACAGAGCTACGCACGATCGAGCAAATTGGGCACGATCGTCAAGAGGAACCTTAAGAAGACTCAAGAAATCTGTTGTGAGCGAGAAACAGTTCATGGCAAACTGGCGTTCTGCGGCGAATAAAGTGGACAAGGAGACTCTACAAAATCTTACTGGCAGGAGTTAAACGAACGACCCGAAATTCGCATTCGATAAAAGGAAGTTAAGCTGAATATTGTATTCTGTATTCTGTACTCACTGAACGTTGAAGAAGAAGCTGACATTTCGACTTAATTAATAAAAACATTGATCGAGTCATACACATCGGAACACTGCCTTTGATGACTAACCACACAAATCCAATGATTTACGTATATATACTTTGGTCTTCGGAGCAGGTCATACGTTTTAATCATTCACGGAAACATTAATGCATGGTTCTTAATACCACAAACGATACGATTGACATACACTCAGTAGCAAAAAGAGCCAAGCAAAATTTTCTTCCAAAAAACGCGTTGTTCAGACCTTCTGCAACTTGTCAATTATCAATAAATTTGGCTGAAATAGTGACAACGTTATAACTAATGTATTCGACCTTATGTGACCAAAATTTGATGTTGATGAAAATTATAAATTTGAAGTTATCATAACTATGTGCAAAAAGTCATTTTGATATACCAATTCGAAAAACCGTATTTCTGTGAAAAATTTAGGTAGCATATTAAAAATGCTCTGACTGAGAAATACAGAAATTTATGTGAACAAAATTTGAACTGATTTCATTAATGGTTCGGACTACAGCTGACGTCAAAGTTGACGCTCTAACATGAGTATTTCTCGCTTTCACCCTGATATTTACCATGCTGAACTGTCGGTGCAAAACAAAAGCCAATTGACATTAATTAGACCGGTAGTTCTCTACGGCCACGGAAACATAAATATTGCTAGTGGAGGACCAACGCGTTCTTGAAGTCTTTGAACGGAAGGTGCTGCGTACCATCTACGGTAGAGTGCAGATGGAAGACTGAACGTGGAGGAGGCGAATGAACCACGAATTGCACCAGTTGCTGGGAGAACCTCCCATCGTACACATCGCAAAAATCGGTCGATTACGATAGGCTGGGCATGTCGTAAGAATGTCGGACGACAGCCCTGTAGGAAATGGTTCTCGAAAACGAACCGACAGGTACAAGAAGAAGAGGCGCGCAACGAGCAAGGTGGATCGATCAAGTAGAAGGCGTCCTGCGGACTCTCCGCAGATAGCGAGGCTGACAAGTGACAGCCATGGACCGAATAGAACGGAGACAACTTCTGTGTACAGCAGAGGCCACGCCGGCCTTAATCTGATTGGTAAGGTAAGTAAGGAAATTTAACTCTTGAAATCAAATCAATTATTCAAAAACTCTATGGAATTTTTCGAAATTTATCATTTTAAAAAGGTCTCAGAATGCCCTTTAAGATTTTGAAAGCTGTGTGATTCTTTTCAAAAATATATTTGACCAACAGTTTTGCGGACTATCTAAGAGCGTTCTAGACTTTTCAGAACTCTAAAGAATACTCTATAAGATTCAAAGCAGGGACTCATGAGAAATAATTTTAACTATTTTCAAAATTTTCTGTGGATGTTAAAAATGTGTTATCAGGGGTAATATTCTAATATCAGAGCAGTTCAACGCATTTACGAAAACTCTTGAAATGTTTTCCAGAAATCATACCTCTAAGTAGTGTGATATGATGGATCCTTCCTTAGATCAGTCGCTTAAAGCGCGGTTACAAAGCAATACCATCCTGGAAGTGGCTGAGTTGGATTCCCGGCCTGGTCTTGGTATTTTTCGCTAAGGAAAATTTCTCGACTTCCTGCCACGCAATGACAGAATGCTAATGCAGAAATGGTACTTGGCATCGAAAGTTCCCAATTGATAATTGTGAAAGTGCATTCAGAACACTTAGTTGAGAGCAAGCAATAAGTAAATTGTGAATATAATAAGCTTGAATTGCTTAAAGAAGAAGTAGTGGAAATTTTAGGCTTTTAAAGTCATTAGATGTTTAAAGTTTTTTTTACGTTTACTAAAATTTCTAATGTAATAAATCTCTTTTAACGGTTATTGAAGGCTTTCACATAAACAAAAATATAAATCCATACATATTTTTCATACCAAAACACGTCAAGTTTTATGTTTAAATTTAATCGCATAATTATTGTAAGAAAATTTAGGAAGAAATAAAATGCAAATCAATCAAATTGATAGGGATGGTGACAGTGTCAATGATCGTCACTGAAAGGTCATACTAAGACGGCTTAGACTCAAGCATCGAAAGCCTATACATTGAAAGGGAGGTGAATGGCGTGTTG
Organism: Aedes japonicus; assembly: GCA_034211315.2. Lineage (NCBI taxonomy): Eukaryota > Metazoa > Arthropoda > Insecta > Diptera > Culicidae > Aedes > Aedes japonicus. The sequence continues at coordinate 21,445 of JASCZW010009404.1, read as the reverse complement.
TTCGTTCCAACTGTCTTTTATTTGCTTATTCGTTTCATGATGAAAAGTCACTACAACGTTATCGAAATGATGCGATGTTCAGGGCCTATTCACAAAAAACGTAGACTCATTTTTGAAAATCTCAGACCTCCTCCCCTTTCGTAGACTTTTCTCGATACATTTTTTTTAATTTTGTTTGGAGCGTCATACCCTCCTTCCCCCAGAAAAGTTTACGTAGTTTATAAGTAGCCCCACAGTTCACTTTGGAGTTTCGATAATGCAAGGCTCTGGCTAATACACATCTCATTTGATACAAATGCAGGAAATATGACCAAATAATTAATAAACAATAGAATGTGCACAACTATAGTTCGTCCTTGAATTGATTCAGCAGGACATGAACAAAAATATACCAAACAAATAATAATCGTCAGTCAAACCAGTCACGAATATAAGAAGGGAAACATTCTTAGTTTTATATGAACAAAGCTAAAGTAGCACGTTATACAGGGTGTGGCAGAAAATAATGCGAAAATGTTCAAACTTGAATATTGGGTTGATTTGTACAGCTAGGGACTAATTTTTGTCATAAGTGTATTTGTTTATGTTTACTTTCAAGTGCTGAATCCAAACATTCTATTGGTTTTATTGCAAATTCGTCAAAATGTTCGCGAAAGAAGTGATCGCTAGTTTGTTGCTCGCCCAGAAGAAGCCGAAATAGATTGCCAAGGTGATAGGGTGCCACTTTGCAATAGTTTACCTCATAAAAAAGCCCCTGCAGGATGGTCCGAAGCAGCGGAAGCCGGGAAGCGGACGTTCGCGCTTTGCACGCTCGCTGAACGTGAACAAACCGGTCCGTGCAAAAATTGCTCGCAACCGGGTGCGTTCCATAAGAAAACTAGCAAAGGAAGCCAATATTTCGGAGAACTCCATGCGGAGAATCATTAAAGAAGACCTGTCATAATGTTTGGCTTGGTGGCGTCCAACGGTTTGAAAATGCCGCCTGTTTTCATTAATTCTGGAGTTCAAATCAATACCGAAGTGTATATCGGTAGTTTAAAGGACCAAGGGAAGCCCTGGGTGGAGGCCAACTTCTCCGAGAATTAAAACATTGTCTTACAGCAGGATGGACCGCCGTGTCATACGTCCAACCGAACCCAACAATGGTTGAACGATAACATGAAGTTTTGACCGAAGGATTTGTAACCTCCTAGCAGTCCAGATCTTAATCCGTTGGATTATTCGATTTGGGCATATGTTGAAGCACGAGCCTGCAAAACATCACACCCTAGTGTGAAAACCCTGAATTCAACCATATCACGCACATGGCAGACAATGTCGGAGGACTACGTCCGAAAGGCATTCTCTGGCTTCCGGCGTCGGTTCGAGGATGTTATAAACAAAAATGAAGGACACATTGAATAAATTTGTTTAAAAGGACTTTATAAAGATAACTGCACTTGGAAATATTTTATTTTATTTTATTTTTATTTTATTTTTATTTTATTTTTTTATTGACATACAAGGGGCGAGGCACCAGGTCACCAGTTTAAGTACAAGAACTCAAACCTTACATAATACATCAGGGGATAGTTGAATGGGATACGCAACGTTTCTTCCCATAGGGGATTTGAATTTTGCAGGATACACTATTAGTGCACACTAGCAGTGTACAATGATATTGCATCACTACCCACAGGATTGGGGAGGGGGGATAATTGTTGGTATGTAAGGCTGTAGGGAAGAGAGTATACATCAGTCATTTGCAAATATAATCTTTTACCTTGTTATTAATTGTCAACGATATCTTCCAAATACCTGTTTTGCTTGATATTCCTATAATTCAGAGCTTGCTCTCTCGTTTCAAGATGAGATTTTACTTCTTTTTCTTGAGTTTGTCTTGAAATTTGTTTTGAGTTCTTCAGCAAAACTTCTTTTGATGACAAGGTAAATCGTCCATTGTCGATGAGCACCTTAAAAGCTTTTGATATGTTGAGAGGATAATACATTCATTACTTATCTTAACTTTTAACTTGCGTCTGTTGATTAGTTCACTCGTTCCGTGAAATGTTTCGTTAGAACCAGACAGGACTTTTCATTCAGTTTCGGGGCTTTGTCTTAAATTTTATTTGAAATTCTTCAACAGGACTTCCTCTTGATGACGTAGTATTTCGTCAATTGCCGATGCGCACTGTAAGAGCTCCGTTTTTCTTCAGAACTAAGAATAAGAAAGCAAAATCGCCTCTCGGTAGAAAGCTTTGATACAAGCATAGCATCTTGGGTTACCATTTCCATTTTCATCTCATCTCTTATCTATTTGCGCAACTTGAAAACGAAAGATCGACGCGTAATCATCGGATTTCTAACTTTTTATTTAAACTCAATGTTATTTATTTTTGGAAGATGAGAGTAACTTAACAACGTAGGAATCAATTGATGCATACATTAAACTCCTATAATTCCGAATATTATGAATAATGGATCATGAGATGAATAATGGAACAGGTACCCCTATGTGATAATGGTTCCAAAAATGCGCAAGGTTGTGAAAATAAACTGTGCAGGTTTTTCAGCTGCGTTTAACTGATCAAGTGCAACATTCTAACTATTCGCAAATACTGTATTTGACCATCGATCACTATCTCAGTATAATAATGTTTGTCGATAGGAAATACTGGCGAATTTTCAGCCGCATTTTTGGGCTGCATTATCACTGATCTGGCAACACTAGTGTGCTTCTTTCCAAAATGGTAAAGAACCAGACCAGCCCTGGGACCTGGTAGTTGAAGTTAAACTACCTCAAGGTTTTGCCAGAGCCCAGGGAAGATAACTGCACTTGGAAATAATAAGATTATTGTTTAAATTAGTTGAAAATGGGATTTGAAAGAAACAGAAAAAAAAATCGCATTATTTTCTGCCGCACCCTGTAGCATAAATATCTACAATTTATAAATTTTCCATATTTCCGTTTTTCAACCGGTTAAAGAACATAAATTTTGAAATACATGAGTAGCAATTGCAAGTAGTACTGCTAGCTCCCATTAATCAAATTCCAACAAATCTCCAACTAGTACAAACTCCAACCCATTTGGTCACCCTACGCACCCTGGTAGACTCATCCAACAGTTGAAGGTACAATAAAAAATCAATCGAATATCCTCTTCCAACTTGACTCTCTCCGTATAACAAGTTGATCTGACCGGAGCCTACCCCTCCCCCATCCACCCGATCCCCTCGATAATTACCTCGATTGCACTCGGGCCTCGTACTGCTGATCCGGATCGAGACCGCGCAGCAGATAGCTCATACCCTGGGTGTAGTGGTGCGAGTAGGGGAAAGCCGGCAGCACAACGTCCCGCCAATCCGTCTTGGACCATCTCGTGCCCCGGTGCATGCCGTGGCCATTGTACGCGTTGTTGTATGAGTAAGGCTCAAACGAGGTTATCTTCCGGTCATAGTCCAGCAGCTGCTTCCAGCATCACCATCATCATCGTCATCATCGTCATCGTCACCGTTGTCACGACGAGCGCCACAAAGACCGACCATAGGTATGTGTAATGTTCGATGAGACAACGTCGTCCCCGGATTATGCGGTCATGGAGGAGAGTGCGGCGAAAAAAAAACCCCGTAGCCACACATAACGAGCCCGTGTGTTGCGTGGGTGGTTGCGGCAGGTAGTTTGAGGGTATGTGCCGGTTCCGTTCAGAGTATGAGCATTATGAGAGAGTTAGCATGTGAGCAAAAACGAAAGGTAGAAGAGAAGAGATTGAATTAATTTTGCGTGATTATGACAGGCCAGGTTTTTCTGGATTAAGGAAATTACGTTTCACATGTCGGTGCATTGGACGGTGGGTGACACAGACAAGAACTAGATGCTACGCCATGCACCGTTTGGTCCGACACGAGAACTCGAGGCATGGCACGAGAACGACTTGTTCGGTACAGTGCCATCCTCCATTCCAATTGTTTTTAATGTCGTATCCAGAAAGGTAATTTGTCGAATAACTGAGCTGCGACATACGGCAATGCTGGCTTTTTATCCGACAAATCCTTGTTCGTTAATTAGGATTTGATAAATTGGTTGGATTATTCGACATGTGGCTAAACAAAAATATAACGATACTCACATTTCCACCCAGGTACGGATGATGAGACTTCCGTTCGTCCATGAAGATGCCGTCGTGCGTTTGAAGAACGTCTCCATCCACCAACCGGTAGTACAGCTTGAACTCTTCGATCGGCGAATGGGAATCGACGATCCAGGAGATGTTGTACCGATCCTTCCACTGGCTGTTGGGCATCGAGCGGAAGACGGCCGCCTTGGGTTTACCGGTCAGGGTGACCGTTTTTCGCGTCTTACCCAGCTGATTGTCTGCTATGCAGCTGTAGTTGCCAAAGTCCTGCGGGTGTACCTTGCGGATGATGAGCGTGTGTCGGGCGCCGCGGCTTTCTATCACGTGCCGTTCGGTTTGGTCAATCTGCATGGTGTCTTTGTGCCACACAACCTGTGGAGGAAGAAGGAAGGTGGGTGAAAAATTGTGTTTTATCGTTGAGGAGAAGATGACGTTTTCAAGGGTTGATGAAATTTGGCAGATGAAAACTATTATCTTGAGTGTTCATGGTTAAAATGAATATTATATTGCGTTTAAGGGTGTCATCAGATGAGAAAATCACCACCAAACCGTTTAATAGTTCACTAGATTAAATTTTCAGAACATTTTACGAGCCATGGATTACGGATTACGACACCAATATATATTACAATATTATAATGATACAAAAATGGTACATGATAGGACAATTTTAACGAATAAATATGAAAAAGGACCAAAAATAGTTTTAAGAAAACAGAGCAAAAAAAACAGACAAAATATGAAAAAATATACATTTATTTGACGAAGAACGTTTTTGTTTTCTTTACTGGGGTACAATTTGAAAAAATCTAATTTCGACCGTCACGAAAGGTAGTCAGGTTTATAGGGTTGACGTCTCAGTCGTTTCTCCGAAGATTTTGCACCAGTCGATAGGAACTATTTCTACGCACAATCAAAATGGCTTACATGTGGTAGCGTAGTAATCATCATTTCGAACAACCCAATGGGGCAGTACCTTGCGGTTTTTCCTTTTCAGTCTTTAGCTAGTTCATCTCCCGTCATAGTCACTCAAGTATCTGGCTCTGTATTTCCGTGACTCCGGGAGCGAGACTAGAAAGCATAACTTTGGCGTGAGAAATGCTAATCACTACAATGGGATAGCCCCCAACCAATTATCAAAAATACGAATCGGTTCAGAGACGCTACCGCTTCAAACAATCTGTAGAAATTGTTGATCGGCTTGAACCATAAGCACCATATGATACATTTGGCGACGTCTCCCGCAAGTGCGAATTGGTGAGTACGAAACCGAAGCGTTATGAGCACAATTGTATCCTGAACCACAGGTCCCACGTGATGCAACGAATATGACTCGCAATGTTGTCGTTGTGCTTTGAAGTCAGACAAAAGTAGCATGCTGAGGCGGCGATTCGATGGCGTAATCGAATCTTCCTTCAAAAGTTCACAAATGTGACCCATAGACAGATATCTCGCAGCAACTCCTGGACTTTAGTTCCGGGTTCTTCGAGTATCGTCGCTTCGAGAATCGTCGATGCTTGATTGCTGTCGATCTGAACTCGCCAAACTGCTGGATTATCGCTTCCATCTTCGGTAAAGTGACTACATATTTCACTTCTTCGTTCGTTAACGTTGCTGCGGTTTGAAAAACTCTTCATACGTTGATTCTTCAACCGATAGCGTGCTTGCTGATTGACATTGCTCTTCTTCCCAAAATGTGAAGAGTTGATAAGGAATCTCTGACGTTGAACAGACGTATACTTGAGAGTGAGATAAAGTTTTCAAACGATGCGGAGTGCGGCCCGACACAATCCATACTGATACGGTAGAATGCATCGTTATCATGGTAGAGTCATCTTCAGTTGCCTTCCACTTAGCACGTCCGTTAATTTTTCTTCCATTAGCAGCTCTATGTAACATACCAATCCTATGATCAGATTAGTTGGTTCATATATGTTTTGGCAAATTTGGCAAGGTTAATAACTGACGGTGAAAATGAGCTACCTTTCAATATGTTGGGAATTGTATCTACCAAAATACCTGATATGCTTGAAATTAAGTGAGACTGTTACGTTAGTTCGTAACAAGATATTCAATCCTGTTTCGTGTTTGTATTTAGTAATTCAGCAAACCTTCTTCGTGATGCCTCAACACATCGCCTATTACCGATGTGTATTTTAAAACTGCATTTTTCTTCAAAACTGTGTAGCTAAAGGGAGATACGGTCAAAATTTGGTCAATATCAACTTGACGTATTTCTTTCAATTTTGCATTTAAAAAACCTGAACACCCCTCATTTTAAAGGTGTGTGTGTGTAGAATGTTGCTCCTATTTTGATATTGTTATTCACTCTTCAGTTGTCAAAATGCCGTCCAAGCAAGAAGAGCAGCGTATCAAAATTTTGCTCGCGCATCGCGAAAATCCGAGCTACTCGCACGCAAAGTTGGCAAAATCGCTAAAAGTTGCCAAATCAACCGTTACAAATGTAATTAAAGTGTTTGGGGAACGTTTGTCGACAGCCAGGAAGTCTGGATCGGGGGGAAATCGAAAACCGGAAGCCGCTGAGACGACAAAGAGAGTTGCCGGTAGTTTCAAGCGAAACCCTAACCTATCTCTCCGAGATGCCGCAAATAAGCTGGGTGTATCGTCTACAACCGTGCATCGAGCCAAAAAACGAGCCGGACTATCGACTTACAAGAAGGTAGTGACTCCAAATCGCGATGATAAACAAAATACGACGGCCAAAGCGCGATCCCGGAGGCTGTACACGACGATGCTGACGAAGTTTGACTGCGTGGTAATGGACGACGAAACCTACGTCAAAGCCGACTACAAGCAGCTTCCGGGACAGGAGTTTTATACGGCAAAGGAAGGGAAAGGTAGCAGATATTTTCAAGCACACGAAACTGTCAAAGTTCGCAAAGAAATATCTGGTTTGGCAAGCCATCTGTACCTGTGGCTTGAAAAGCAGCATTTTCATAGCTTCCGGGACTGTCAACCAAGAAATTTACGTGAAAGAGTGTTTGAATAAACGTCTGCTGCCTTTCCTGAAGAAACACGGTTGTTCCGTACTGTTTTGGCCGGATTTGGCATCTTGCCATTACGGTAAAAAGGCCATGGAGTGGTACGCCGCCAACAACGTGCAGGTGGTTCCCAAGGACAAGAACCCTCCCAACACGCCAGAGCTCCGCCCAATTGAGAAATACTGGGCTATTGTCAAGCGGAACCTAAAGAAGACCAAAAAAACTGCTAAGGACGAGCAGCAGTTCAAGGCAAACTGGCTTTCTGCGGCGAAGAAGGTGGACAAGGTGGCTGTACAAAATCTGATGGCAGGGGTCAAGCGTAAGGTCCGGCAATTCGAATTTGGAAAAGCGGAAGCCTAACTGAATATTTTTCCTGAGTTTTATACTAATTGAACTTGAAAAAGAAATTTAATTTGATTTTTTAAATAAACGATTTCACCGATTTACACGCGTTTTCCCTTGACCAAATTTTGACCGTATCACCCTTTACACAGCTTGAAAAAGTCATGTGCATGGAGCATTACAAAACATACAAATAAATCGTATAAAGTTCTTCATTCCGTACATTTTCGACAATGTTGTATACAATGGCTCGTCTTTGTTGAAACTATTTCATGCAAGTCGTTGCTTCGTGTGTAATGAAATGCAGATTTACATGCTCTGATATTTACATCACAATGAAATTTAAGATTTTTTTTTCTGTGTAGTATCATATAAGCAAAATCGCCTCACCATAAAAATACATTGTAGACGAAATACGCGTATCTGTCAAGATAAACAATAAAGGTAGTTGGAATTAAATGGAAATTACTAATCTTTCGCCTCATTTTCTAGTTACAGGTAATCCACTAGCCACACTTTCCAGGATATGTCGGCTTTTAAAACAGAGTTTACATAATCAAATATAAAACTTCAACTATTTGAAAATACTGCATTTGACCATTGATCACCATCTCCAAAACATAATTTTCATCAATAAGACAACTGGAGAAACTTTAAAATCAATTTTGGGCTGCATTACCACTGCACAGTGGTTCAGAATGCGAATTTAGCTGATAAGGTATTTTTTTCCGCTTGAATTTGAGGTTTTTGAGAAAAGTTGTATTCTACAAAGTTGTTTCTAATGAAGAGGTCATCTTTTTGTTGTGAATGAAAACCAGGGTGGTCCCTGTTTTCAGAGAAATCAAATCCAATTTATTTATTCGAAGAAATAAAGGCATATATTTTTCAAAAAAGTTGTAGATAATACATTATTAAGCAACTTTGATTGAATTCATTTTTATAAAGTTTTTAAAATGACCAAATCAGAGCAATTTTTCCTACGTAGCCTAGGGTGCCCGTTTAAAAATCAGTTATTTTGCTCTAACTCTAACTTATTTTAAATTTTTGAGCAAAGTTGTGCTGACATTGGTTAAATAACAATAATACATACAACTTTTGGTGTGCTGAAATCGTCGCTTTCGTATGTCAAACAAAGTTATTATAGTCTTACAGGTCTCTCTCATATGTTTCCCAGGGACAACATTATTAAAAAAAAAATAAAACATATAATAATACTTGTGAATAATATGTTGCAATTCATAAAAATCATGTATCATTTATTAAAATTTCATCATCGATATTTCGAATAACCGGCTCTGTTTTCAGCTTTTCCAGGACTATTAGAATATTAATAAACATGTATTCTATAAATCTTATTTGTTCGGTAACAAACCAATGGATACCAGGTTTATGTTGTACATACGTATATTATGTTCTCTTACTCTTATTTTGAATACAAATACTAATCTTACATAAGCAGTTACATTTGAAGTCTTTCAATGAATGATGACCATCTATATTACGGATATGTATTCTTTTGTCGTTTACTTTCTTGCTCATCTACTTATTTTTGAATGGTATTATTAAAAATCATTTTATTTATTTATGTTATGATACGAAACCAAATTATTTCATTGCAGTTTAGTTCATTTAATTAAAATCACTATAGTACCTTTGAGATTCACTACACATTATTATTGCAATGCAGCATGGAGATGGAACAGCACAGCAACATTTTAGGTTAAATAGTCTTTATATACTTTTCAATTTAAGATCATCCATAGAATTTCAGGTTATGTAAAATAATTTTAAATTAATTTTTTCCCCGTAGCTACATTGTCTAAACTTCCAAGTTCACAATACCTTAGTCCTTCTACAATTGCGATCATATGATTTTATATAAATATTGGGTGAAACCTGCCTGATGACTTTCCACAAACTCATGCACTGTTGGTGATAGACGATGGTAGATGATCTGGAATAGCTCTTTGTAGGTAGTTTTTGGGATTGTGATCACTTGATAGTTCTCACACTCCAACTTGTCACCCTTCTTATAGATGGAGCATATAACCTCTTGCTTCCTCTCCTCCGGTAGCTGCTAGGTTTCTCAGATTTCAGATATCAGTCGATGCAGACAGATAGAGAGCTTCTCCGGTCCCATCGTGAATAGTTTAGGTCTGATGATAATTCTGCCAGCCGCCTTTTTATTCTTGAGCTGTCGGATAGTATGCTTACCTACTCCGAGCGTGAGAGCTGGCTCGTTTCGCTACCTTAATCTTCTGCGCTTGTTTCCTCTGTAACATTCAGGTGTTGGTCGTAGTGCTGTTGCCACTTATCAATCACTTCATGTCAATTCGTCAGAATCAGAGCTTAAAAATATCATATTCAATTCTCAAATTGCACCCTGACTGAGACAAAATATTAATCATCACGCACTGTTCCTAGCGAACATGAAGTAAACACAAATTTGCCTTCATGAATCTTTTGTGCAAGGTGAATCAACTTGTTTTGTGTTGCTTTACTTTCATCATTCATTCGTTCCAGAAAGCAAACAACTCTTTCAATTTCAACGTTCTACCGTGAAGAAGAAAGAAAAGTCATTCATTTGGAGAATCAATAAAGTGGAAACACCAACACTTCTCGAATCGATCCTGCAAATGCCTTTTCTCGAACAAATACCCCACAAAATCTATAGCGATTTCAACCATTGCTCCGCCTTTTGGCTTCCTTTGCTTTCCGCCATATTCGCAAATATTTGAAAAAAAATCCTGTGGCAGAAAAAATCACTCACGAACGCGAAAATGAATGACTGATTACCAGAACATTCAGTCAAGCAATCAAAATCTCTTGAGGCTTGAAAAGTCAGGTATGTGCTTTGCTGTGGTGTGAATGAGTTGTGTGGAACACAGGGACAACGGAATGACTGAGCACAGCAAAATAAGTAAACACGAATGTATTGCGTGACTGATAGAACGAAATGAAGAGAGCGAAAATTGTACACACTGAATATTTTTTTACTCATCGTTCACAACGGGTGTCATTTTTTTTTTTGAGCTCTGGTCAGAATGCCCTCGTACACATTTCAGTTCGTAGCACAAAGCCTTTGCGAGATTTGATACGAGATTTCCCGTTTCTTGAGTTCATTGGAGCTGCTCCATATCATCAAAATCCACTTCATCCAGGTGGCATTTTTGCTTCCGAAATAGGTGGGTCTGTTGTTGTCACTTCCGTCTATAACGGTGCATGTTCTGCTGGGTCTCGTACTGCAGCATTACTGCCCAAACTGCGCCCTTCTCCTCCAAAACATCTCTACACTCCTCGTCGAACCAATCGTTTCATGGGTTCTGTTCCACATACCCGACAACGCTCTCAGCTGCATTAATGATGGCTGTGTTGATCTTCAGGTGTACTACAAGTGAAGGCTATTCTGGAAGTAGGTGCTACAAATTGACATATTCTGGGAAGTGGTGAATTCAATAAGTCTTAGGTCGTTGTGATTTGTCCGTTAGTGAGCACTGAACTTTCCGATAGTCGATCTAAACTCCCCCTCCGCCTGGCTAACCTGGCCAACCTGTTTCGTCGCTGCAGGCTTCGTCGATCGTCCGCTCCGTATTCTGCTGTTGACGTTCCTGTGTTTGCTTGTTTTCCAGCTGGTTTGCAGGGTCTAACACTAAACCCCCAGCTTTCGGGAGGACCATAGTGCCAGTTAAATTCAGAGTGCCACGCTGGCACATGAACGGTGATTCAGCCACCCTTTACATGGAGAACAGACTCTCGGCGGTTATATTGGCATTTCCTCCAAACAAAGTTCTAAATAAATTGGTTCAAGCTCCACTTCTCGCTAATATTTCGGAGATGTTGGACTTGCCTGACTTGATCTGAAATTGAATACCAAATAAAATATAACTACAGGGTGTATCACAAAAGGTGTCACTAAAACAAAATGGGATCGCAGCAAAACAAGTCAACCAAATCATAGCATCTATTTTTCATTTGACAGATACATGTTATAGAAATAAACCATATTAATTCAATTCGAATCTCTAGCCTTTTTCCAAAGTTATCAATTGCGCAAACGTTTTGTAAACCCATTGCTGCTGGCACGCACGGTTTCCTGAGGAATTTGGTCCCAAATATCAACAAACTGCTTTTGAATCAATCAAAAGTAAGCCCTTTCGTAGGGCCTATATGTTGAAGCATATAACCCCAAACAAAGTAGTCAAGTGGGTTGAGATCCTGTGAAGATGCAGGCCATTCTTAGCTTGTGATGAAATCTCTTCTTTGCCTTTTGAGCTGGAGTTGAGTGCTGTTGGAAACAATATGGTGTATTCCCATACAGCGTTGAAGCATTAGGAAAAAGATGGTTCTTCAAAACTTGCTCGATGTAAAATTCAGTGTTGATTTTTACGTTAGGTTTTATGAAAAGAAGAGGAAGTTTTCCTCTTCGTGAAACGACGCCTCATACCATGATTTTCGATACATTCTGATAGCGTTGTACAGCTAGTTTATCTCTTGGAATATTGGCAGAACTTTTGCCATACACACGAACATTTTGTTGATTATGAATGTCCTGAAGGACTTGGAAGAGAACTTGATAACCTCCCCTTTGCGGCTTGAAAAACACTTCTGGTGAATGCTTAACTACAGGTTATGTTTAAAGTGCAATAGTAATTTTTTGCTACGGCTATAAACAATAAAAGGTATAAAAATAAAACAATAAACAATGCTCAATATATTTTTTTGGCAGCTGGATCTATTTTTAATACTGCATCGTCAACTACGTATCCTTTTGAATTTTATTTATAGTTGACTGAAACTAATATACACTAAGGTTTTTTTTTACACGGAGGATACGTACCGTGCAAAAAAATCCGGAATCCGTGTAAAAAAAACCGTGCTAATTCCGAAATCCATGTAAAAATAAAACTTTGATAACATGCTAAGTCTTTTGCAATTAAAACACTTAAATGATTTTCTAAACAGTGGAACGGATAGCAAAACAAGTTACAAGTCAAGCGAGGGCTCCAGGGCCAGAACACAAAATAGGACCGGAGTGAATGTGTGTGGGGATAAGTGGGGATAATACAAGTACATTCAAGATGGCATATCTCGAAAGCCTTAATAAATCGTTTTGTTCGGAATTCCACCCCTACGTGGATAGTTCTAGTCATCGGCAAAGTTGTTCAGCAGATCATGGGCATACAAAAGATGGGCCGTTCTTTCGGAATTCCACCACGATGTGGCGCTAATGCGCATGCAAAATTGAGTATTTTCAACTTGTTCTATCTCGTGATTTTGATAAGATAGAAAATTCTAGTTTTCGGCAAAGTTGTTCAGAAGCCACCCCTATACTCTCTCAGATTACGATGCAGCGCTTCTCCAAGCCCGCGCTGCATCGTAATCTGAGTGATGATATGACATTGACTACCACCCATTGAAGCACGGAAACTAACTTCGACAGCAACAGGCTTTTCTTTCTGTTTGACTTGATCAAACATTAATAACCACTGATTGTCCTCATAATGTCCTTTTTTAAAGGGACTGACAAGGGTTGGGTAATCGATTTCTTGGAAGTTCATGAAAAAGTGCACATGGTTCCAAAGTTCAAAATGAAACGTTAAGAGCTAGTGTGTTTTGAGGGACGACAAGAAATAAAATTTATGAATGAGCTGCTTTGAAAAGAAATCCAAAAATATTGGTTTATGCAGTCGGATGAAGTAGATGGTTCTATTAATTTTTCGATAGCCAGTATCTGTTTTAAATTACACCACGTAAATCTTATACATAACACCATGTGTTTTGGAATAACTAAATTTAACAAACCGTTTTGCTAAATTTAACCGTTTGACTAGCTTCAAATGTTTCTCAAACCCATCTCACCCCATATATGCTAGATAACGGACTTTGATTGCGCCAAAATGTCTTGTACTTGCTCTTATTCGAGAGCATGTATAACAAAATAGTTTAGTGGATTGAGATCCGGTGAATTTGGAGGTGATTAATCTTTAGCCAAAAAGTTCGCCAAATTCTTTCTGCACCAGTTCTGGACAAGATTTGGTGTGTATGGTGGTGCTCCATCTTGCCGGAACACGTAAAGGACTTCGACAAGGCGATGGTATTTTCTGCCTCCTGGTCAACATTGCGCTAGAAGGTGTTATGAAACGTGCGGACTTTAAAATGCGGAGTACGATTTTCAATGAATCCAGCCAGTTCATCTGCTTGGCTGACAACATGTAAATTGTCAGCAGAACGTTCCAGGTGGTATCTGATCAGTACACCAATCTGAAACGTGAAGCGGAAAAGGTTAGATTGAAGGTTAAAGCGTCGAAGACTAAGTATCTGTTGGCTGGAGGAACCGAGCGTGATAGAGCTCGCATAGGCAGAACTGTGTCAATCGACATGGATGAGTTTGTGTACCTTGGTCTCGAGAAACTTCACCCTCTTACAAAGTGTACCATGTACAAAACGCTGATGAGACCACTAGTTCTCTATTGGCATGAGACGTAGACAGTGCTCGAAGAGAACCTGCAAGCACTTGAAGTTTTAGAACGACGCGTGCTTAGGACTATCTTTGGCTGTGTATGTGAAAACGGTATATGGAGGAGGAGGATGCCTCACGAACTGGCACAGCTCAATGGCGAACACAGTATCCGGAAAGTCGCTAAAGCTGGAAGGGTAAAATGGGCGGAACATGTTGTAAGAATTTCGGACAATAACCCCTCAAAAATGGTGTTCGTCTCGAATCCGACCGGTACAAGACACAGAGGGGCGCGATAAGCTGGGTGAATAAACCAAGTGGAGCAAGAGCTTGGAAGTGTGGGACATTGGAAGAACTGGAGACAAGCAGCCCTCAAAAGAGTTTTATGGAGAAATATCGTGATGCAGGTGTGGTCCTAATAAGACGTTGGACCAGCATAAGTAAGTAAGTACCTCTCACCGAGCTAGCTCAGTCAGACTTCTTTCGGTCGTCCTATGGCAAAGTGTCATGGTATCTTGGTTAGTGGTTAAATAAACAAAATCACACAAAGATTTTTCAGATCTCTAAGAGAAGAGCCCAAAAGCTCACTACTCAAACACTTTATAATCATCACGTCATGACATAGCTCGATAGTATGCGAAAAAAAAGACAAGAAATGAAACTATTGCACATACTCATTTGCACAACTCAAAAAAAGAATTTGAACAATGCATTCGCAATATCTGTTGCGTAGTTAGACGACCACATCGAATAACAAAGTGTTAAAGACTACTTAATTTGATCCATGTTTCTCAATCACACATATGCAATAAAAGCAGATTAAATGCAAATTGGTACACCCTTCTCACGCCACTAGCACACCTCTAGTGTTGGAAATCTTGTAAAGATAACAACTGTTGCAAGGTTGATCGAAGTAGTCGATCGCGTTTAGAAATAGCTTCGAATGGAACTCGGAAGAAGAAGAAAATATTGTGCACAAACACCTGAAAAAGCTGACTAAATTTAGTACCTAAGTGCTACAAGAAAACCCTGAGTGTGGAACGGAATCAGTGGACCTACGAAAAAACTGGAACCAGGGACCGTCAGCTGCGCAGCAAGGTGTTGAGAAGCGTTCGAGTCAAGCCCTGTCTTTCGATCCGAGATGTGTTTCAACTTTCAAACGGTGCGAAGTATAAGCCGTACAAAGTAAGTAAACATCGGAATCGGCACACGAAGCAAAACCCGTGGCCAAACAACATGCAAGGCTCTTGTTCGACTCGATTTTAAACAGCTCTCTGGTCAAACGTAGTTTCAGTACCTATCAGCATGAAACCAATTGATAAGTTTTGGCTGTATTTTTCGCGTATTAAACCTGATGTGACGAACGAAGCAATTATGGAAATGGTTAAGGCAAACTTAGGACTGGAAAACAATCCCGATGTGGTAAAACTGGTCGCCAGAGGTGCTGACACAAGCAACATGTCATTTATCTCGTTCAAAGTTGGTCTCGATCCAGCCTTGAAGAACATCGCATTGATCCCTCGACATGGCCAGAGGGAATAATGTTTCGACAGTTCGAGGACTACAGCTCCCAAAAATTTCGGAGACTGTCTGCTTCAAATTCAGGCGCATAACCAGCAGCACTCAGAGCTACTCCAACAGTGACAATGCAACTACAAGCAAGACTCTACCGCAAGATTTTACTCCGGGACGCACCGAACACAGCACTCTGGAAGCCCTCAATCCCCCACCGTAGTCGAGCCATTCCAGCCAGCGACCAGCAGCCGTCCCGGCCCTACGTGTGGGTGCGGAGAAAGGGGCTTTCAAAACGTGAATACACGTAAGTACGTTTGCGCTAATTGCCCTTCAAGACCTGATCCGCCCTCCGTTTCCAGCGTTTTTCATTGTTCGACGCATCTCAACAATCCCAGCTTGTGAGCCGAACACCGGGACGCACCGAACACAGCACTATGGAAGCCCTCAATCCCCCACCGTAGTCGAGCCACTCCAGCCACCGACCAGCAGCCGTCCCGGCCCTACGTGTGGGTGTGGGGAAAAGGGCTTCAAAACGTAATTCAGGCAAGTACGTTTGCGCTAATTGCCCAGCAAGACATGAATCGCTCTCCGATTCCAGGCCAAGATCCAGCTTATCGGTTTACTACCAGAATGTGCGAGGTATGCGCACCAAAATTGCTCGCCTTCGTATGATGTTGTCTAGTTGCGACTACGATTTGCTCGTTATCACCGAAACCTGGCTTCGTGACGACATCGAAAGCGCAGAGATTTCTCCCGACTACACATTTTTCCGCTGCGATCGCAGTGCAGCAAGCAGTCATCACTCACGAGGTGGTGGTGTGCTGATAGCCGTGAAGCATCATTTACGCTGCGAGGCGTGTCCACTGTCAAATAGCGAACAATTGGAGCAAGTAGCTGTTCGGGTGAGTCTGGATCACTGCTCCCTCTACATCATCACAATTTATATCCCCCCAACTCGTCCGCTGACCGGTATTCTGACCATGCAAATGCAGTGCAGAGCCTCGTAAACAGTGCGTCAGCAAAGGATATCATTTTGTCTTTGGGTGACTTCAACCTCCCAAATTTGCGATGGGAGTTGGACGAAGAGTTAAATGGCTACATCCCTACGAACATTTCATCAGAACACGAGCAGTCTCTCATCGAAGCATTATTCGCTACCGGTCTTCGGCAAGTTAATCACTTCGTGAACATCAACAGTCGAATCGCCTGACCTGGTTTTTGTAAGTCTGCCAGAACTTCTAGATCTAGTTGAACCTCCTGCACCGCTTTTACCAATTGACAACCATCATGCGCCGTTCGTTTTGCTATTTGACGTGGGCGACGCTATTCCGACTTCAATCGACGACGTTGACAGTTTTGGCTACGATTTTAACAGGTGTGATTTCGATCAGTTGAATATAGCGTTTGGAGAGGTTGATTGGAGCTTTCTCGCGCGGACCGTAACGATCGATGAAACATCTGTAGCATTTTACGACAAGCTCTTCGAAATTTGCAGCATTTTTGTACCGCGCAAACGACGTGCGGTTAACTCAAATTTCAACAAACCGTGGTGGACCGCTGAGTTGCGACATCTTCGCAACTTACTCAGGAAGCACGCAATCACTATTTCCTCTCGAAATTGGAAGCCGACAAAACCATTCTAAGAGAAGTTGAGACTACATTCAAATCTGTTTTGCAATCCACTCACGACGAATATTTATCCGAGATTCAAGCAAGCATCAAACAGGAACCAACACGTTTCTGGGGTTTCGTTAGAAAACTGAGATCCTCTGCAAGTATTCCTTGCAACATTACATACGAGAAGGCTCATGCTAGCTCTAACGCAGAAGCCGCTAATCTCTTCGCCGAATTCTTCGAGAATGTGTTCAGTAAGTCGTGTCCTGTACCTCGTCACAATTGCTTCGCGCATATTTCTTCGCACAACATTAACTTTCCCGTCATCCAATTCTCCTCTGATGAAGTACTGAAGGTCATTTACAATCTCGACTCCAAGAAAGGATCCGGAACAGACGGCATACCACCACTACTCCTGAAAAAGTGTGCTATGAGCCTCGCAGCCCCTGTCACGATTTTATTCAACCGATCGCTTAGCGAGAAAACATTTCCTTCCGTTTGGAAGAATGCTTCTATCGTCCCCATCCATAAGTCAGGAAACGTCAACCGAGTCACAAACTATCGTGGTGTTTCCATTCTGTGTTGTTTAAGTAAAGTTTTTCGAAAAGCTGATGCACAATGTTCTCTACACAGTAGCCGCGCCATTAATTTCTGAAAATCAACACGGCTTCATGAAACATCGCTCAACAACAACAAACTTGATGTGCTACGTTACCTCACTGTCACGAGAAATTGAATTGGGAAGACAAGTGGACGCGGTGTATGTCGATTTTGCTAAAGCATTCGACACAGTTCCTCATATTTTGATAATTGACAAATTCAAACGCATCGGCTTTCCTGACTGGCTAACGAAGTGGCTTTTACATATCTTTCTGGCCGCACAGCGCACGTAGTGGTCAATTCATCAAGATCTCGTCAACTCAACATCACGTCAGGAGTACCCCAAGGCAGCGTATTGGGCCCGCTGTTATTTAACATCTTCGTTAACGATTTGTGCTTGTGCCTCTCGTCGTTCAAATTATCGTTCGCCGATGATCTCAAATTTTTCGTGTAATATGTTCTCCACGCGACTGTTTTGCCTTACAAGAGGATATTAACACATTGTTAATCTGGTGTAGCGACAATGGCATGCGTGTTAATAACGATAAATGCAAAGTTATATCCTTCACTCGCTCCAACAATCCCGCTCATCACCAGTACAGCATGGGGTCAGCGCATCTGGATCGTTGTGGCTTCAATCTGCGACCTGGGAGTTACCATCGATGCCAAGCTACAGTTCAATCAGCATGTGGGAATCACGACTGCTAAAGCCTTCTCAGTGTTAGGGCTAATCCGCCGGCACGCCTCTGAGTTCAACGACATCTACGCTTTAAAATCACTATATTGCAGTTTGGTACGGAGCATCCTCGAGTATGCGGCCCCCGTTTGGTCTCCTTATTATGTGGCACCCATCGTTTCCATTGAACGCGTACAGAAGAAGTTCGTTCGTTTCGCACTTCGTTCACTTCCTTGGAATGACCCGGACAATCTCCCTCCGTACTCGGACCGTTGCAAACTAATAAATTTGGAACTACTGACTGTCAGGCGTATTAAAATGCAGCGTCTGCTGGTTTTTGACATCCTAATCGGCGTTATTGACTGCCCTGCGCTGCTTGAGCAGATTTCACTGAACGTTCCTCCTCGTCGACTTCGAAATTATCCGATGCTTGCTGTTCCTTATCACCGCACTAACTACGGATATAATAATCCATTAGATTCGTGCCTTCGCACTTTTAATTCAGTATGTGACGAATTCGACTTCGATATATCAAAAAATGTTTTTAAAAACCGAATAAGTAGAATTGTTTAGACTTTAAGTTATTGAAAACTAGTATTAAGTAGTTCAGTCTGTACGATAGTTTTTATCGAAGACGGTGATAATAAATAAATAAATAAATAATAAATAAAAGACTTACATCGCGACGTGGAGGATTCAAGTTCGTGTTTGCCGACAAGTTCAGGAATAAAGCTAACATTTGGCAAGCGACTTGCACTTCTGGCCTGAAAACGGAACCTTTCGTCACATCCGTCATCATCCACGATGATGTTTACATCGAAGAATGGCTGAAAATCTGTTGGCCCCAGTTGGCCAGCTGCAACAACTCCAAGGTGGTTCTGGAGTGGTATGAAGCCAACACAATTGATTTCGTCCCCAAGCTAATGAATGCTCCGAATTGCCCGGAATTTTGACCAATCGAAAAATACTGGGCAATTTCAAAGCAACGACTAAACCGAACGCCGCTACGGCAGTCAATGACATCCGGCAAATGCGGGCAAAATAGAAGAATGCGCTGATTCCGTGTCTTTGTTCAAACTGGAGATATGTGTTTGTTCGAACTGGAGAGAAATGTAACCATCTAATGCTGTAGCTTTAATAAAAGTACTGTAAAACAATCATTAATGGAATATTTAAACTTATTGAATCACGAATTACAGGTCTATTCAACGTATAAATTTACTTTAAATCAGCCTTTAATATGTAAGGGTTTGTTGGAAATACACAAACTGACTTGATCCATAAATTGGATTGGTGTTGTTCTGTTCTCTGTAGGGTAGAATGGAGCAACATGATGATAGTCAGGCAACATGATGATAGTCAGACAAACGCAATACTTACTTCCGGTTGTGATTCTCCGTGCACGATACACACTAACATGGCTTCTTGGCCTTCTCCAGAGTACACAATTGGATTCTCAACGGCTATTTCGGGAGGATCTGAAATTGGAACCAAAAGAAAATACACAAATTAAATGGATGGTAAAGACTAAATCTCACAACAACCTTCAACAACTCCTCAATAATATAAATCAGGGTTAGTAGGAAAATGTTAATAATAAGTACTTAAGAAAAATTATGTGCATTCTAAACAATAGATATCATAAAGTAGCTGATGTGTGGCATTAGATTAACCCCACCCGTTTAACACCCGTCGAATAAATGCAATCAGAAGTAAAATCATCATTTCCGGAACAGCAAGGACAACACCTGGCAACAGACGGAAGCTCATACCATTAAAGTTAACGACCAATAGTGGAGAAATGCAAATTGTCACGTTTGCAGAGCTGGCAGCTCGCACTAATCCCGAGTCATTTTTCCCAGAACCACCTCTACACCTTCCCAGCGAGCCCAGTTTCAATAAATGCTAATGCTGGCAATTGCAACAGAAAGCAGCCGGCGTGTGATTAAATTAATTTTAAACTTTACCCACTTTCCAGTGTAGCTCGAATGGCACTCGGTTTTGTTTTCCGTACGAGGAGAACGGTCCACAGCGCCATTCCTGCGGGTCAATTCAATTGGAACTTTCCCGGAGCTTAATAACATAGTGCTGCAGTGGCGAATGAATTGCGGTGTATGCATTTCACATTGTGACCGCAACTGCTTATTAACTGGAGTCGAGAAGTTTTCGGAATTAAAATACGTACCAATAGAAGTACTTTTCCACTAAAACTTCGGCTAGACGAGCCATGCATTTTGAACAGCATCGTTGAACTAATTCATTTTAGTTTCAAAAGTCACACACCGACTGTCACGATTCCGAACAATGACAATATTTCATTTTCTGACCGCTTGACGGTGGTGGAGTCGAACAGATGGTCCTCGCCCGGTGATGCCAACTCCGAGAAGGAATGACGACGGTGACGATGAATTTCATAAATCAACCTCCCACCGATCCGACGCACCCCAGGTGCAACACTCCTCGTGCACACAAGTTTGAATACATTTCACACAAATTTAATTCAATTCCTCCTGCTCTCTCTTTCTCTGAAGCGCAAAAGGCCAAAAGCCAACTAAACATGACCCCCCCTGGTGAGGATCGTGCTTGTTCGTTTCTTTTGCAGGTTTGTTTCCTTTTTTATGATGCCATATAAATCATGATAACTGGGGAGGTGTCAGTGAGATTTCCACACTTATTTTCGCCACTGCTCAAATCCTTCAATTCTCACCCAACAACTCACCGAGCTTGGCATGGCTTTTGACTTCGATTCAGGAGGATTAGGAAGGGGGAAGGGTGTACTGCTGGGGCTCTGCGAAGTCAGCGGGGAAAACAGTTGGAGAATAAATGGCAACTTATCACGAAAGGGTCATAAAAATTACAATTATTTGTTGTTTGATCCAGGGTGTAGCGTGGCCAGGACTGCGGACTGCGCAGAGAAGAACTTGTGAATGAAGAACGATTTCTTTTCTGGATTATTGTGCTCTGCACAGGAGGGTTGCTGTATGAAGAAGTTGCCGTTTTTTTCCCCGCAGTATGTCTGTGTTGATGCAGTATGATGACTATTGATTTTTATTAAGGGAAAGTCTGTTATGTGAGCTGTGAGTATTGACATATATTGATATATCAAATAACTTAGAATTTCAAGTTC